>DWHO01004414.1:0-11083 GCA_018247575.1 Eurytides lysithous rurik
ATATATATATATATATATTTTTTTTTAAATATATGCTTATATAGATAATTAACACCCAGACACAGAACGAATACCTATACTCATCGCACAAATATTTTGTCCTGGGTGGGAATCGAACCAACGACCTTGGGTTTTGCAGTCAGGAGCACTAACCACTACACCAACGGGCCAGTCTAAACACAACAGTATTAATATAACAAATCCAGAAATACGTTTATTGCTGGGTTTATTTACTTCTTTTATGGAGCAATGGAATCAGTATGACTTCTGGAATAGGTATAATTTCTGCTACGGGGATTAACATCAGTGACTTTTTATCCCGGTAAAATAAAACAATCCACGCTAGCCAGACTAGCGTTCAAATAAAAACAAAAAAACACAAATGGCAAAATTAAGTCTACCTCAGCAAAGCCTCCTTTAGGCTTTACAAATTTCTGAAAAATATATTATTTACCTATTGTCACGTTTTAAACTATCCAGGCTTTAATTTTAGCTACCCGTAACCGAAGGGACCCAAAGGGCCGTCTCGAAACAGAACTGCTGGCTATGACCACAGTGATATAATAAAAAAAAAGTTAAAAATAAGTGAAGCTAAACTAAAAATTATCAATTAAAAATCGTTTAAATCCGTTCAGTTGCAATATGAACCATAGAACGCGCACAAAAAAAATTCGCTATAACAACATCATTATTATTCGCTTTTTGACTAGCCGACGTAACGACGCCTCCGTTAAAAGTGTATTGAAAACGATACAAAGGGAAATGCAGTATTTGCTTAAATCACCGTCAATTGTTAGACGTCACGAATTAAACAGAATGTCCTGATTCTCAGGTAAAAGTGAACAAGCAATCAATCAATATAACTAACTCAATGTAAAGTACTATAAGTTGTTATTATAACATTTTTTCTCGGCTTAAAAAAATTATTGAAATACAATTTGTGCATTCCAATCATCATCGGTCATCTATCGTTCGGATTTCATTCCAGTAACAAAATTTAATTGATATAGTAAAGAACGAACAGGATTACACCGAGATCGGACATCTTCATAGTGTAAATCGCGCCTTATTTTTTCTTTTTCTTCTTATGTTAAAAACGCTGCCCCTCTATATAAGGTCGAGTAACATACATAAATTTTACGCGGACAAACACCCAGATCCGAAACAAATGTTCGTAGTTCGCACAAATATTTGCCCCGGATGTAAATCGAACCCACCACCTGCGACGCCAAACGGTCATCAAAAATTTGACGATCCGTTGGCGCAGTTGCTATACTATTAGCTTCGGCGTCGCGGTCGTGGCTTCGATTCCCGCCCTACATACATATGACCTACAGGTAATTATTCCGGATCGGAACTTTTTTTTTTTAAAGAGAAAGAAGTCGATGTTTTCCATGCCAATCTCGTCGGTCGCCATTGCACCGGATCGGTGGACGGTCATGCGGTCGATTGGACAAGGAGGGTGTCGGGCGGCGGCGAGTGTCGCGCGCGGTCGTCCAAAGCGGCCAGTGGACGGTGAAACAGGTGACAGTCAAACACGCGGACACGAAAGACTGGCATCGATAACCTAATAAGTGGCAACACTACTCTGCAGTCTGTCCGGGTAGTAACCATTGCATTGCCAGTTCTTCTACCGTCAAGCAGTAAGTGTAAGCACTGCTGCGTTCCGGCTTGAAGGACTTTGTTGCTAGCGTAATTCATTTAACATCTTTGGGCCGAGCCGATTACGTGTGGCACTCAGTGGCGGTACTACCATACAATCCCAATCGAATAATTTATTTTTAAATTTGAGCGTTGCGGGAATTATGTGCTAATTAAGATTTATAAATTTTACTCCTTGGTAGGGCAAACCGGGCTCTTGGGCTTGTATAGTAGTACCGCCACTGATTGCAACGATGCTTATAATTAGTGTTAGAGTAGCAATGATTATGCATATTTAATTAAAAAGATATCACTCGAGTTTTTGATAACAGTATTACCACGCGTATTAACAGGAACTCGAAAAGAAGGTATCCCCTGTGATCTATTACGTGTATTAGAGGTATCTCGTATTTCGTGTATTTTCAAGAATGAAAATAGAAAAAAGGTTGATTCGACATGCTTCTCTTCGGTGCCCTTGAGAGTTCTCAAGTATTGCAAGGATAACCCAATTATAACTTGCTTATCGCGGGCCCTGTCAAATCTTTTACAGCCTGTTACGAAGTTTAATGAGCCGGATCTAAGTGAGAGCGTTGATAAAGCCAGGCTGGAAATTTATAGCGTCGTCGCTGGTTTTTTTACTTCTTAAAACATTATAGTTAAGTTAGTAGGTAGTTAATGTAAACTAACGAAATGATTAGCCATAAAAGAATGTATGACTAACTTTTATATTTGGCTAATTTCTTGTGTCCCATTGCTGGGTACTGGCCTCCTCTGTGCGCAGACAAGAGCATAGACTGTCACTGCTATATATATAAATTTTTTATAGCTTTTTTTTTATATATTAGGGTATTTATTTTCTAGACTTAACTTATTTTAAGATTTTTATTTTCACAACTTTTTTTTAATTATGTGGTAAGTAAGCACATAAAATTGTTAATTATTAGTAAGCGGATCCTTTGGCACAAAACTTTTTAGTTCTTAGAATGTTCAGAGCAGCATCTATAAGGCGTTTAATAACTGTAAATAAAGTATGTAAATGTAATGATGATAACGGTAAAACTATTTACACCATTACTAAAAGTTTAACTCGCGGGACGTACTTCGGGGATCTCTCTTTCTCTTCTCTTTCATCTCTTTTTTTTTTGAAAATGCCGCCCTTAAACAAACACCCAGATCCGAAACAAATACCTGTAGTTCGTACAAATATTTGCCCCGGGTGGGAATCGAACCCACGACCTGCGTCGCCGAAGCCAATAGCTTAGTATCTGCGCCAAACGGTCAGCAGTGGAATGATGAGTTGAAGAAGGTTTTTTTTGTCTTTTTGAGAAAATAGATCGAGTGTTGGATTTTTATTCATTTATTTATTGATTAACCGACAGTGTAAATGAAACCAACAGTGTAAATGATTATGTAATATTATATGCATGTTAATTAAAGGTAATTATCGCTATAATGAAATTAAATAAAAGGTTCCATATAAAGAATGGCACGCATGCAAAATTGAAAATAGACCGCACGCTATCTATAATCGCGATGTTGGCTACACTCGCGTGGATCAAAAGCGGCATCTCTATGTTTTGATGACGTGGTACGCGCTGCATAATGGGATACATTTCATTATAGCTCCATGAATGCTGCTAGCGGGCCCTCCGCGCCGGGGGCTGCAAACCGCGGAACGATGCTGTCGACACGCCATAAATTCGAATGGTCAAGCGAGTTCGGACAATGGGCAGGGTACTCAACATTTTCTTTTTAACACCACTATTTACACACTGTGTATACTGCTGTCTATGTTTTAAATAAGGTTTGGCCTTTAGAAGCGATAACTCATATGAGTTGATTTATAATCTGCTGTCAACCAAAGTTTTTCGAACATATATGTATGTTCATAATACCTTAGATTGTCATACCTCATTTAATTTATTCTATATTTAATTTACACACGGATGGCATGATTGTTTAAGTGAAGTGAGTTGGGCGATATTGTCAGATCGGCGTAATTGTAAAAACCTCTGTGACAAAGGCATTTTACTAGTCTCCTGCACTAGGAAAATGGCTGTTCTTACCAAATAACCAATAACTTCTAGAAGTCTTGATAATTTGGTGTAAATATCGGAATAAACTGTCAGCACAAGTATGCTATTTACGCCATATTCCAATTCGTTTAACGATTTACATAGCTTGAACGATACAACTTATTAAAAAAATAATTCCGGTTCAATCCTCTGTCTACAGTTGCTATTGAATTATAACTGTGTTCGCTCTTATTTGTTCTCACGAATTGTTTTCCAGCCACAGAACGATCGTCCTGTAATACCATAATATCGCGTGCTTATCTCCAGACACTCTCCCGACGAAAGCATTCATATTGCTAGAGTAATAATCTAGATAATATTAAAAGTTGCGCCAAATGTTTGCAACCTACGCGACAGTCTGCGGTGACGGCGCCCGGGGTTGTTGTGTCATGCACAAGTCGATTCTCGCCCTCTGTACGAACCGGCTTGGCATATTACGTCGCAGAGACTTGAAACGTGGCGTAGGAAATGGCGTCGAAAATTTCGGCGGCTTTGAAAATGGAAGTCTTACTATATAACCTTCGACGAAAAACGATTTAGATATCTGTATTTTTAATTTTTTGTCTTTTCTGTACAATCTAATTTTTGTTTGTTTATGGCTAGTAAGCAATGAGGTCGAGTTACGTTTACTACCATTATATGTACTATATCACTAATTAATTATCGGAAGCAGGAGGTACCGTTAAAATAAAGGAGAAGGGGAGAAGAAGCAAGAGAAAGATTCATAAGAGAATATTGCAACTTTATAATTTGAGATAATTTAATAATCCTTGCCTGTATAAAATATTCAATAATTTCTTTTCGCGAATACTGTACAATTTTGAATAAAAATGTACATTGTATTTATTATGTTTAATCTACATTTACCCTTTAATAAACATCTGTATTTTAAAAGTAAATTAAAGTGTGATTAAATTCATTAATAATTTTATAAAAATACTTTATTAATTTAGAATATTTTAAATTTTCTTAAATTTGACAGAGGAAACACATGCATGTGTATAACAGATTATCCTTGTTTGTGACATTTCACAAGTTAAAACCGTTAGTCGTTTGTTCTTAATTAAGACAATTATTACATCAAAAATAAATCGTGCTTTACATAAATAAACTCCTTAAACCGTTATTTAATAGATTACTGTTTCTAGTTGAGCCCTAGTTCAGTTTCGTTTTAGATTTTTATTACTACATCACAATACTCTTATAAACTTGTGTAAGCGAAATGCTAAGGTCATAAAAATAGTTTAAACCAATGTCAAACATACAGCAATGTGTTTCATTTTTATATCTGATTATCTTTACTCTTTGTCTTACTCTACACAGATTGTTTAAGTTGTCCAGGGGCTCATGATGTCCACAACACTCAGTTGAAACAATTACATCATGTCATCCATATTTTTAATTACGGATTAAAGAAATAAAAAATAGAAACGTAGTTAAATTACAAAAAAACTTTACACCGCCATCAACAAAAATTTCGTACTAGTGCTAGCGCCATCTTTTGAGTTTGCGCGAACACAAGTAATATGATAAATCCATGATAAGTAGAATGTTTCAAGTTCAAACAAATTGATTGTTTTTATCTATTTTGAATTAGTCGTCACGACATTAGTCATTCATTTAAAAAAAAAAGATTAACTTATTCCACCTGCCACCAAAATTTTATAAAAAAAGTATTATCAATGTCAGATAAATTTAACAACACCTCCAACACAGTGGCGGTTTTATCATACAAGCGCAAAAGCCCGGCTAACTACTAAATAGTAAAATTTACAAATCTTAAATAGCACATAATTCCCGAATAACTTATTTTTAAATTTGAGCGTTGCGGGAATCATGTGCCAATTAAGATTTATAATTTTTATTGATTGATTGATTTATTTTACTCCGTAGTAGGGCAAGCCGGGCTTTTGGGCTTGAATGGTAGTACCGCCATTGCTCCAACATAGATGTTGTATGCGAATTTTTCTATGAGAAAATTTGCATGATACTATACAATAAAATTTTTAGAATAAAACACCGTTAAAATAGATTAAAAAGGTCAGTAACGTTTTGCCAGCTGAAGAACCAAAAAAACTGAAAAACTATTGTGTATTATATATTATAAAAAACACAGCCCTTATTTTTAAAGAAATATCTTGCGTTATCAGGGCGATTTACATTAATAAGTTTTACACGGATAAACGCCTAGACCCTGCGAAAGACAAGGAAAAAGGCAAAAAAACACAGTTTAGAATTGGAAAAGATATCGTAGTAACTCAAAAAATATTGATATTTCTAAGTTCTAAGCCTTCTTATTCATTTGATAATTTTTTTTGATAGTCATATGCTTGTACCAGTTATTAGGAGATTTGACGTAGTTATAGCGATTGAATATAGGTAATAACTTAGTGATCACTAGTAATTTTTTCAGATAACAAAATTTAATAAACTTAAGTTGATCAACAATTTCAAATAACATCGAGTAATTTTTTTGTTGACTATTTTTGACAGATCACGCAAGTTTCGTGCCATATCAAAATTAAAGTTGTGTAGTTTTCATTGGCATAGGCAGTATGGAAACACAATTGAACAACGCAATAATTCATTCAAGCAATAGTGACCAAATTTCGCACCACATTCCCGTTATTGAATATTAAGCCACCCGAAGCCGGGCGATCTGTCGCAGCGTCATGTTTTCAGGAAATAGGCTTTAGAAAATCTGAAGCAAGATTAGCTTTTTAATCGAAAAACTGTCTTTAGCGATGAAGCACATTTTTGGCTGAACGGATCCGTTAATAAGCAAAACTGCTGTATTTAGTTCGATGGTCAGCCACAAGCTATAGAAGAGCTGTCAATACATTCCAAAAAATGTACCCTTTGGTACGGCTTGTGGTCCAGAGGAATTATTGGGTACTTCTTTAAAGAGGAAGATGTAAACAACGTTGCTATTAATGGTGATCGCCATCGTGCAATGATTTCCGACTTTTTATTGCCCAAAATACTCGAGGTAGATTTGCTTGAGATATGGTTTCAACAAGACTTTAAGATTTTTTCGATAGTAGAGCCACGCAGCTGTCCCCGCTGCTGAACGTAGGCTTGAACCGGATAAGTACCAGGACCTGACAGAAAATCAGCGTAAAGTGGAAGTGTTTCAGCTTTTTCATTTTTTGCACGTTTCGTCCGGTGAGTGAGGTGGCCGATAGCCCACCTCCTCTCGTCCCTTCTTTCCCCTCTCACCCCCCTTCCTATCTCTGACTCTATATCCCCATCCTGCGTCCTCCTTCCCGTCTTGCTCCCTCTCTCCTCTTCCTTTCCTCTTACTCCTCCTCCCAATCTTTCAAAAATTCCTTCCCTTAAAGGCTGACAATGCATTTGCGCATTCTGTAATATTGCAAATGTCCATGGGCCGCGGTGATCGCCTTCCATCAGATGAGCCATCTGCTCGTTTGTCAGCCTACTCTATAAAAAAGACGGTGTCACATGCCACGTAGCACACGAAACGATGGAACTATTAGGTAATGAATTTGACGAGCAATTCGTCTATCGTTTTTGACCAGTGAATTGACCGCCTATTTTTTGTAGGGGCACGTTAAATCTCTTGTTTATTCCGATAAACCAGCATAGATTTAAGCACTAGAAGATAACTTTACACGTGTTACCGGTGAGATACCAGCCGATATGTTCGAAAAAGTAACGCAAATTTGATCTTCACGAATGGATCAGCCAAAACATAGTCATAGCCAAGTTTATTTCATGTAACTGTTACATGAAAAAAAATTTAAATAGTAAATGGCAATTTTATTTGTTTGATTGATTGTTAAACTATAATAAAAATTTTATATTGTTTGCAATTTTCCTGTTTTATATTGTTTGCAGCGATGATAGACTTAATTATTTAGGTATCAGTTACTGTTTACGACACGGTGGCAAAGAATGAAGAAAATAACCAGACTTTGTAATATTATCAACTTTTACCACCAAATCTGCAAGAGTATGAAACGAACAAACACGAGAGGTAGATCCATCAGCCTCCAAAGCTCACGTTGAAACGTATGACAGTGGAGTGCGCCCACCAAATTGCATAGTCACTCACTCAGCGGGCACAAAGCAACGCCCAAGTTGTCATCCGTTTTAAAATCTGTTTTCGTGTTAAACCGCTGAAGATAGGGACTCGGGAAAATTAAATGCTCCGTTAAAATACGGATTTACGTTCGCGATATAAATGAATCAAGGCAAATAAAAATTGATGTGTTTAATTGTAGCCTGTCGGGATACACAAGGGCAGTACACAAGATATAGATGAGTTAAATTATTAATTACCAGTAATATTGCCTCGGCCAAAGCTGTGAATATTTTATGTTGTTGTAGATGCAAATAAATAAATAAAAAATATTTAAGATATACCAGGGTTTATGGTCGAGTAATTTAGTTTTTTTAATGTCTTCGGTAAGTTGATTCATGCAAGAGTGAAGTCCGCAGTGTTCGTTGTATAACGTGGGAGCTATGATTTATGGAATGGTGCAAATGGGTTACGGTAACAGTATGTAGTCGTACAATAATAGCCGAGGGTACAATTATGCGCGATGCATTTGTTGCCACCGCTGTGTTAATGGAATTCGTTCTTCGCATTCGGCCAAAATCGAGCAAATGGGGCGAGTGGATCTTTTCTCATATTCTCTCCCAAAATTGCGCTTCAACTTTTACGAATTGAAAGCCATCAGTTACATAAATGTCTAAGTCTGTGTTAAGTGACGACGGGATGTGAAAGTTGAATAAAAAGTGTATCAAATGACTGAAGTTAGACAAAATGATGTTATACGTGCAGAAAGTTTTTTAATTCGGAAATCTGCGCAGGGCTAGTTAAATTTAATAAAACATTTCACAGATTAATAATAGGTAAATACAGTAATCCCCCCTGTAACACGGTAGATTGATTCATAGTTATATGAAAACGCGTTGTAGGAGTATTCCCGTATAATATGAAAATGCGTTATAAGAGTACCGCGTTATAGGGGGGATTACTGTATTATTATTGAGAGGCGTGTATCAACGTCGTGATTTTCCACGGTCATTAACGGATGTGCGGACAGCGTTACTGAATCAATCCGTAGCTGCAGTATCCAGGGCCACTGGTAAGTCATATTAAATGATAAATGTTTGCATTGCAGATTGCTTTTACACTGCAAATACGGACTCATTGTCAACACCGTGGACAACACACACCGGTTTGGAATGGATCAAATCCGATTTTATTGACCGTTAAAAGTGTTCGTTTCAAAACGAAACATTTTATTTATTGAACGTGTAACAGAAGGGAGAATGATCACACCGTTTCTGTTTGCAGACTGCAATACCTCTCAAAATATTTTTTGAAGCTTTTGAGGTAAAATGTTTTTCGTTCGGTAAAATATCGTTAAGTTATTTAATTTATAAAAAAAAACAACGGTTTATTTCACATAGTAGTGTAATTAAATTTATGTTAAAAATGTTTTCTACTTTAAATAATAATGGTATAACTTTTAAATGCAATTTATGAAGCGGAAATTAAAAAAAAATTGGACTATGCTATGAAATAGGCCGAAAATGTGTGACTACGTAGATCGTAGCACGGTCTACGTTTCAAAGTGTGATCGTAGGCCCCGCGTAGATGTAATGGATATATTTGAGCTCATTAAAAAAATCTCATAATAACAATACAAACATTTAGGGCAGAATAATATATGTGTTGTCGTGACCACTATAAAGTAATCAAGAAGTTGATAATTTAAAACAAGATTAAAATGCCAAACGTCCGAGTTGCGTGTTACGTGTCGTCACTTATTAGGCATATGTAACCTTTCTCATTGGAAGTTACGTGTCGTCACTTATTAGGTATATATATGTATGTAACCTTTCTCACTGGAATTTATGGTTATAGAACATTTTAATATGACGCGAAAATAACTCACGTTTGTTTCCCTGACACCAGTTTATGCCATTACACTAACCTTCGGTAGCCATCTATCAAAGTCCACACCCGTTCCGATTTCGCAATAACGCAATAAAAAAATAAAGCGAAACCCGACTTCGGGGCATGGCGGCCGTAACCTGGCTAATTACTTATTAAGTGCGAGTAGTAAGCTGATTAGAAACAGTGCGTTGAGTCACACGGCTGTGCAGGTAACACGATCATCTGGTTTAATGACGCAGTTAACTTGCGCACTCGCGGAAACAACGACTCTCGCCCCTGATGGATATGGTCGCAAATCTAAATAGGCTAGCGGACGTCTAGTGGTCGAAATCGACCAAATTAGGAATTTTTTCATTAAATAATACTTTTTTGGCTGTGACATTAATGACATTTGACAAATTACGTGTTCGATGTTGATAAGTACGAGTGTAAACGTAAAACATATTATCTTACACAATTTAATATTTTATTTAATGAATTCAACATAAATACGTTTATAAAAGTAATACTGTAATGTTGTATTACTAAATGGCCTCAACAAGTATTCGGAACGATAGTCTTTAAAATTTACACACAGAAAAATATTATAATAGTAGTTTGTTGTTGTAATGCAAATATAATAATATCGTATAAAACTGATTTATGGCGTTTTAATTTTGCTTTAAATTTCCGACGTTTCGAATACTTTAATGTTTTAAGATCACGAGACTGTAAGAGATTTAGAGGTCAAAGAATAACTATTATTAATTATTCAGCTTTGGTCCGATCAGTGTAGAAACTGTTTAGATCTTCAGATTTTGGAGTGATGATATGTTTGGATATAATTTTGTCAATTGTACCATTCCAATTTGGTCGTAAATAATTAATTATAGATGTTTCTATAAGTTATAAAATGAATTAAAAAAAAAGATATGTGATTAAGATAACGCATTTGCGTATTTCTGCTGTTACGGCGGATCACTAAAAGGGGTCGCATATTCCCATCAGCGCCTAGCCCCAATATTGTGGTGGTAATGTTAATTTCAGGAGACACGCAAACTCGCCCTTTGTCGACGCCGACCACTCCATAACTGAGTTTTATTAAACAGACCCCCTTACCGCTTTAATTTGGTAAGTAAATAATGAGTTCAGCGATATTATGCTCTGATTACATTACGGTTATGGCTTTCAGCTAATGTCATCCTGCTGCAACCTGAAAAGCATTTACAGAAATTTCTGAGTCTATTTAGAGCTTAGCAAATAGAAAACTCCAATGTGTTTTATTAGCAGTGGATAGTGGTCGTGGCTTCGATTCCCGCTCAGTAGAAAATATTAGTGCGATGAGCAAAAGTTCTACGTTTAGGTGTTAACTATCTATTTAAGTATGTGTTTAAAATATTTGTTTGTAAATATTAAAACGGTCATCACAGTATAGTCAGTGGCTGTTTTGAAATCG
>DWHO01004415.1:0-11082 GCA_018247575.1 Eurytides lysithous rurik
CGCCTGCTGCCATATAGCTGCTCCTGACAACAGTTCCACACAAAATCTGTTCGGCAATTTGATGTAATTAATCTTTATAGCTTAAACACACTGGTTACACTTCTATTCAGTAGTGTTTACTCATGACCGCTCGGCAGTAGAAAGTCAAAGTCAAAATTCTTTATACAAAATTGAATTGGTCTACAATCACTTTTTGCCGTCTAACGATTCCACTACCTGTTCGGAAAAAAATGCCTCAGTTAAGGAGACCAAGCGAAATTCAACGGGACGTTGTCTCTCATAAAAAAAATACGATTTACGCACAATTTTTATAATTTGAATCTTGAAATAGCCTGGGGGTAATGACATCGTTCTCACGATGTGCTATCGAATCTTAGGTAAAACAAACTCGTTGTTGTTTTGTAGTATTTAGTTTAGTTTTGTAGTTATGCACGTCACACTTCCTATATATTTGGCAACGCCATGATACCGCCCGAGGTGGACTCTGCAGACAGTGGCGGTACGAAGTCCCGAATAATTTATTTTTGAATTTGAGCATTGTGGGAATTATGTGCTAATTAAGATTTATAACTTTCCTCCTTAGTAGAGAAAGCCGGGCTTTTGGGCTTGTTTGGCTAGTACCGCCACTGCCTGCAGAAGACTCCTATTACTCCCATCTAAATCAAATATCCGACGTGACAGGAGGAAAGAGCTCCTTTGTGAATACAACACTGTAATAAGTATTATTCGATGTTTTCGATAGCTCGTACCGGTCTTTCATGGAGGGAGTAGGCCGCTTCAATAGCGTCGAACCTCGACGCCCGTTATACCTTTTGTTACCCTTAAATAAGCGAGAGGGTGAATTATTTTAGAAAATCACGGAGCTTTCGTACGTTGTTGTAGTTTATATTTGGTGAATGTATGATCTTCTTCGGTTTACTCCTGTTGTTGTAAGATGTTTTATCTAGTGTTTCATTTATTTATTCTTTATTTTAAAATACTTTAAATAAGGGTTACAAAGGGCGGACTTAATGCCTGTAGGCATTCTCCACCAGTCAACCCGGTACGTGTTGAGAAATTGTGACTAGGTGTTTAGGTTTAGGATATTCTTAATCGAAATCTCTGTTTTTTCGTAAATTAAAAAAAAAGATTACAAGTTTGCCAGTTTAGTTTTTCCTAACGCAAATATCTACAGTAGTAACTAAAATACGTCGCGTAATTTATTCGCGTGCACACGGTTGCCAACTTGTATGGCAAAATGTTTAAGCGCTAATACCTACTAATCCTGGCCGCTTTCTGGAGCGAGGGTGTCGCAAGACGTAACTAACACGGGTAATTTTCACTACATTTTCCTCCAAATTTCACGTGAGCTATTCGAAGGAGCCCGCGCCTGTGTAAACTATTTCGAACGTATGTAATTCGAATAAGTTGCAGTTCGCGGGATTACATTTCAATTTGAATTTGGAACATATTTCTTTCTTATTCGAATATAGCAGTGGGAGCCCGCAAATGTAGAAACTATTTAGAATGTATTTAATTAATTCAAACAAATGGCACTTATAAGTAATGTAAATGTAAATAATTTTTTTCTCGTCTTATTTTGGCCAGTTTAATTTTTTACTTTCGAACTTTCCGAGTGGAATGTACCTCTTCTAAATTTTAATTTTTTTATACTTGCTATGTGGAACATTGTCCCGCTTTATGTTATAAATACTTAAAGCATTAAATGCACAAATGCTCCCGATGATGACTAAATCAGACGTTGCAATTTTATGCTAATGCTCATGGAATGTAATATCACATGGGATTATAGGATCTTTATTTAATGTCCTGTCAGTGCCGTGTCTAATACCTATCTATAGCTAGTATTGGATTCACTCTCTGTTAATACCAAACTTGCAAAATTAATGTTTTTAATATGTTACAATAGCCATAATTATACGATTAATAACAAGGTAAACGAATTAAATGATATATTTGTTGCTTCTGAATACACAGTTTGAACATTTTTATTTGTTCTCGTTTTCATTTATTCACTTCTATAGTTTTTGAATGTTTTTCCACTTTATTATTTTTCTTTTATAACTTAGTAATAATATTTAATATTGCGTTCTATAGCATAATATACAAATCGTTGTGTGTAGATATGCATATAGTAGATATGGATCGAGATCGAAATGGCGTATGTTTCATATCAAAAACTTGAGACTGGCTGAAATAACAAATGTCGATAAAACCTATATCTACAGTTAGTTGCTCCTTTAGCTGATAAACTGAAGAAATTTAACCTCTTTTTCTCTTCTCATTGAGATATTTCTCAATAATAGCAGGAAAACTTTACCTGGATAACCAGTATTAAATAAATTCAAGTAACTGTAAATTTTTAAAACTTAAAAAATTACGTGAGCTAACTGTGTCATTAGTGAGCATAACAAAAAAAAAATCTTAAATATGTGAAGTCCGCCAATCCGCAGTGGGGCCGCGGGGCGGTCTATGCCCTTATAAAAAAAAAAAATAATGAAAACCCTCTGTATAGAGGAGGCCTGTGCCCAGCAGTGGGACATATGTAGGCTGTTAAGTAGTAGTAGTAAGTAACTGTGTCATTTAATTGAGCTAACTCACTTAATGACACTATGAATATGCGCGTTGCATTTGACAGTTACCATCAGAAGGGTAACGATTAAGCACTGGTTAGTTTAGTATTTAAAAGAAAAAAATATTGAGAATAATGACGATAGCTGGATAGTATGTCAAATTACAAGCGAACAACCCCAATTGGCGAACTCTGTTCAGTAGATCGCGGGTGCTCCACATCTAAGTGGCAACAGGTCGTCGATTCATCCGCTCCGGGTCGGGGTGAACTTTGTCTAATGGAAAAAAGGCGATGTCGGGCGACGCGTTTTTAAAGCAGGCCTCAGCTGCGTGAGTTATGAACCCGCGACTGACGATCTTCGGAGGGAATCACTCGACTCATTAATTTCCTTGCGCGTGACAAATTCGAAATGTCGGGACTTGGCGGCGTTTTCCGCAGTCATCCCTAACGTTAGTTGGCAGATTTGATTTTTTTTTCGCTCACAATCTGTAATCCAGTGGTATGTGTAATATAAAAGTTTGTTAGTCGCATTGAATCACGATTTCGAACCGTACCTTTCGTGCAAACATTTAAAAATCTCAGATTTCCGTGTCGGTACTACCATGCAAGCCCAAAAGACCGGCTTGCCCTACTGAGAAGTCAAATTTATTAATCTTAATTAGCACACAATTTTTAAATTTGAGCGTAGCGGGAATTATGTGCTAATAAAGATTTATAAATTCCATTCCTTAGTAGGGCAAGCCGGGCTTTTGGGCTTGTATGGTAGTACCGCCACTGGACGGAAGTTGATTTCTCTTATTAGCCAGTGACATCTATAAGCTATATTTATTCTAGAACCGCTCCATGAACTAGAGTCTAATCGACGTCGGATCTCCGCACATCATTTTCCGTTCGCTCTGTAACTTTTCATAACAAGTAGACAAGTGAATGGGATCCGTGCCTCGACTTAAATAAGGCCAATTCCGTCCTAACACCCGTTCTATGTCAAGGGCCGTGACGCCGACTGTCTCGCTATGCCGGTCAATATTACGATCTGGTTGAAATATTTGACGAGACGCTCCGTGCGTGCATCGCGCAAAGGCTTAAGCCGTCCAAACTACGCTAGCTAATAGCGTCTCTGATTAAGCACAATAAGCACACTAATCGGCTTATGGCTACGTTCAATTACATGAACGCACGCACCTAGCCGTGCCGTTACATACTGCGCTCTGAATGGGAATTGTAATCAATCGGTCGGACAATGGAGATTGCATATACATAGCGCACGGCGGGCCGACAATACGCTGCAGGGACAATGACGTCACTGCTCCTCCATTACGGAATCAAGGAACCCACCGACACATGTAAGATGAATGCGTTTTGTACTGCGTCCTACTTAATCAAAGCATATTGGGTCCGGTGCGAGTAAATAGATCGCTCGTTGTTGCTTTATCATAATGCCGTTGAAATGTTGAGATGAAGCATTTGGGAATATCGAATTGGTTCTAGAATAACTGAACATTTTATATAGTAACTTTGAATTTTCACGAAATGCTAGGATGAAAATCCAATACGAAGAAAGGGAGATCAATGCGTGTAAACAGTGAGTAACGGTAGTCTGCTGATAGATGAACCAAAATTAAACTAAAATGAGTAATAACAATTTTCAACCAAACGTCGATTGGCGTCGGCTATTAGGCAAGACTAATTGCTTACATGTCCTATGAATACATTCATCATGTTACTTGTTCTAAAAATTGCTGTAAAACAACATGCTACCGTTGAACAAAGAAGTGTTGTGCTCAACTTGATTCGAAATCGCGATATATCTATGTCTATAGAGACAGTCAAGAAAAACAAATCTTTCAGACGGTGGTAGAGCCACGCAGCTGCACCCGCTGCTGAATGGGCCGGCTTGAACCGGATAACTACCACGACCTCACAGAAAACCGGCGTGAAGTGGAAGAGTTTTTGCTTTCGCGTTGCGTCCGGTGAGTGAGGTGGCCGATGGACCATCCCCCACCCTCCCCTTCCTCCCTCTTTCACTTTCCTCTCTACCTCTGCCTCCTATCTTCTCCTCCCTCCCACTGTCAGGCAAATCCATAAAAAATAGGACTTCCGATATCCAAAACTCGAGTAGTAACGATATTAAATTATGCAACCTACTGAAGTAAATAAAAGTGATCGCAATTATCTGTACCAATAACAAGTGATTGGTTTTGTTAATGATACGCTGCAGAAACATTCCCGTCATTAATATGTTTTTTTTCCGGATAAGCCGAAACCAAAATGGGAATATATGTACGGCGGCTTAATCCGTCGGACATAAAAGTGAATACATAACTCGCCAAAATGCATATTAAAATATGAAAAACACGAAACGAGACGCCAGTACAGTCAGTCGAACGTTAAAAGCTTAACGAATATGGATTTATAATTACTCGCTCGTTCTATATTCTTTCAGTGAGATTACCGTGAGTGAATGGAATTTTTGCGTTCGTTTTCGTTCTAAGTGATATCTGTTCGCCCGTTTCTATCTCTGATGACGTTAGTGGTAGGTCACTTCAGTCATCGTCTGGATGGGGAAGCGTCAAACCTTCACATTGTACTGTGCTCTCTCTGGTTTAAAGGATGATGTTTGCAAAGAAATTACTGGGCGTAGAAACATTATATCATGGTAACAGGCTTAACACAAAGCCAAGTAGAATATTAAACGGTTCAGTGATTCTAAATAGAGTGGCTAATCGCTAGATTGTTTGACACAGACTTGCTCTTGAGTTTAATAAAAAAATTAAAATCATTATCGAGTAGCATTCAGATTCTAGCTTGTTCTACGTCAAACGCTTTACTTGAGCTTACTTCGTTGTCTATCCGTGTAGTCATCGGTCGTACATTCTGTGGCGGTACTACCATGCAAGCCCATAATAATTCCCGAATAATTTATTTTTAAAAGAGAGTCGCGGAAATTATGTGCTAATAAGATTTATAAATTTTACTCCTTAGTAGGGCAAGCCGGGCTTTTAGGCTTGTATGGCAGTACCGTCACTGCGTATATTGTAATAACTTTTGCATTGTTAAGAGATGTTTTAAATGTTTTTAAGAAAAATATTAAACCATTTTTAGTTTCAATTATTTTTGAACAAATATTCGAATTCGTATTTCAACTCTAAAGACCAAACAAAATATTTGTTTATAGATTTATTTATTTTTTTTATTTTAAATGATTCTATTTTAAAATGGTCACACTAATGTATGTTGTTGAGATAAAAGAGATGTGCACCGGCCGCTGAGAATGAAATAACTAGTGTTCATTATTACTTAACTTCCGCGATTAATGCATCTGGAACACTGCGCTAATTTTCACGAGCATAAAGCCTGCTGAGACGTATATCTACTTATCTAATTGGAACTAACATCACTTAGCTATAATAGCACTAGTTGTGTACTGGTATTCGATGTGCCATTAGTAATATTATATGCATTCAATTTATAACGTGCTCAGTTGACTTACCCAACAGGCTTTCCGTTAATTGTTTAATGAGGAAATGGGTAGTGTTGATTTCGATCGACTAATAACATTCCCGCTAATTACAATTTAGCTTAAGTTTAAGTTTACTTCGCTTTTAGATAATGCTCAGATGAATGGAAAGATACCATATAATATAATATGGACCAAAACAAATAACTCTGACAAGCCTTAAACTTTTTTATGTTTAATGTTACATAACGTTAGGATAAACGTGTCAATCGTGTCTGATAATACTGAGTATATATTAAAATAAATTAAAAACAAATACAATTCGACAAAGAGTAACCGGTAAGTTTTCTTTAATCATTGTGTTCACAAACATAGTAAATAAAATAAAAAATATTTAGGTTTCACACGAATATTTACGTCAGTTTCTTTTATCCCAACTTAGTTATTAATAAACCTATTTAGACGCGTAAGGTTTGATAATCCGTAAAGTTTTTCCAAGTTAATGTAGGCTAAGTCGTTAGAAAAATATAATAGTGACAACCATGGTGACACATCTGACCTTACTTTTTCTCACCATATCGTTGGATGTATCAAAATAGAATTCCAGTTAAATAATTCATTTAAAATGGTAAATATTATCGTTCGATTTGGTCGCGTAGTGTCCATTAACTTAATTCGATTCGACTTATATCAGAGAAACTTTGACAATACATAGCTTTTATCTCATTGCTGGGTCACGTCAGAAGTCGAAGGGATTATCTAATCGCTATGTGAATTATAATATTAAGCGGCACACAATATTTCTTTCTCAATTGACAAATTTGAAGGTAATCCTACAGTGGTTCTGATTGGTATGCCCCAAGAACTAATTATGAAAAGGTTTAAAAACGAATTGGAAAATCATTTAGGCCGGATTAAATTGTACATAAAGCACTTTCAAAAATTTTAATCTCCAAAATCATCATGTGATGTTAACATTCTTAAAGGTGAGATTATCATTTTAATTAACTTATTGAAATTTTGTCAATTAATTTATAACATTAATTATCTATAGTCTATTGTACGTATGATGTGAGCATTGTAACAGACGTTACTTGAGAGATTAGAAGACCGTGCAATGTGTGGAACTGAAGGCAATCGACTGCCAAATTTATAAGCTTTCTGCTAGCAACTATTCGTGTATGGCTTTAGTTCACATTCACTGCTCGCGAATCAAAATTAATTATCTTTCCCTGTATTTAAGGTATGTAATATGGTAATTATGGACGGATTCGAAATGTGAATAAAGTGTTTTAATCAGTTTTATTGATTTCTTAATTTAAAATATGCCCGCCTTATGAATATAATAAATATTTATTTATATTTATGTACAGAGAACTCTTACGAAATTGCCAGTCAATCTAGCATTATCTAACAACAACCCAAGGTAACACACGTCTTGTGTGTGAGTTAGAACATAGAGAAGCAAGTGTCCAGGATTACGCCTCGAGGAACTCCACGTATAAAGGCTATGTACGTATATATTACGTAGTTGTGTATTTAGATTAAATCAGTATTTCAAACTTTCCAGGGATTATTAAGAAAAGTACGATGTAATCACATATGTATTATTTCGTGCAAAAATGTGTGGTGTCATGCAATGTAGTTTGGACGGTAACGTGTATTTGGGGCGTCGCGTTCACCGAAACAGTTTTGTCGCTCCGTTAAATCTAAACATAGCGAATGTCCATTGTACCGTACGCGTGTATAACATTATTTATTTCAATAAACACATTGCAAAATATCAATTTACGTATTAACGTGAGCTCTGTGTGTGATAATTTTCTTCTAAACAAGACACAAAGTGATAAGAGATGCAAGTCTCCTGCCTCATAGTAAATGTCACGCCTGCCTATAATGACGCAAAGCCAAATAAGTTCTGTGTATCACACACGGAACTTATTTGGCTGCTCTTTTTTATGGTTTTGGCTGACAAACGAGCTAGCGGCTCACCTGATCACCGCCGCCCATGGACATTTGCAACATTACAGATGCGTTGACAGCCTTTAAGGGTAGGAATTATTGAAAGAGGGTTAGAGGAGAAGTGACAGGAAGGGAAGTAGAGAGAAGGAGCGGGATAGGGAGAGAGAAAGGGGGGGAATGAAGTCATAGGTAGGAAAGGGAGTAAGAGAGGGAAAAGTCCACCTCACTCACCGGACAAAACGCGGCAGCTAAAACACTTACACGACGATTTTCTCTGAGGTCGTGGTACTTCTCCGGTTCGACCAGGCCCATTCAGTAGCGGGAGCAGCTGCGTGTCGCTATCACCGTAAAAATTATATACGTATCTTTACATTCGAATAATGTTAGGCCACTAAATTCATAATTTATTCACTTATCCCAATTGTTTTGAACACGTATAAATGTCCATCAAATAAAACTATGTCCTTATAATTTATTTAACATATAAAATTTTCACTCCGTCTTTAACTTGCCCGTCACGACTGACGGGCGCTGTCCAAGTATCAAGTGGAAAAAAATGTAACGAAGGCGAGCGATGTTTGCGCTCGCCCAATAAAACATTATCCACGGGACGCTCACCTGACGAACGACTACAAACAATGTTAGCGAAATTCAATCTCGCAAAATAGAAAATATTTTTACGGCCATTGAATATGAAAATGTGGATGCGGCGGAGCAGGGTATTACAATGAGTTTTATGTTGGCTTAACACTAAAATTCACGTGATGCCTCCCGCGATGCAGCGTAATCCGTGTCGGTACTGTTACTATAAAATTTATCACTATACGAACACGGATATAAGATACCCGTGGTTTAATGACACGGTTATGAAGGTAATATAATAGTTTACCGCGTGCTAAATGTTTAGAACTCAGCCGAGGAGTGCCTTGATGAGAAATTTTGAACTAATAGCTCTAGACATTGTCGTAATGACGTTAAATAGCACTTTAAAGTTTTTGGATACCGCTCTACTTTTTGAGCGTTTATTAACATTTTTTATCTAGGTGATTTGCACTATGCAGAGCTAAGCAGATACTGTGTGGTATTGTGTTGTTATAGGTAGTGTAGCTTGCAATATATCATGATTTGCTAGTCTTGTATCCTATTACATTCCCCATTCGCTAATAAAAAAGGAATTTCCGACGACTAAAGACAAGTTGTTTTATTTCCTAATGTTACGGTCAACTTGGCGATACTAGTGTTAAAAGACGTGGATGGTTTTGAAAGTCGCGAGAAATGACAAAAAAAAATATTATTTGTAAAAAAGCATCATTGCAACCATGGCTAACCGACTTAGTATTCGTGAAAATACAAGATATCTTACGTAACGGTTAATAATTCAACAAATCCAATAAAACCATTGAACATATCCTCGAGTCGCGTCTCAAGTAATTAATGTATCGCTACATCGCACTACGTTCGGGATATGTTCAATCCGGGTATTAGATGCCATTGTCGTGCGGCTCTTTCAGGGAAAATTTTAAATCGATTCCGCAGCGCTTTCTTTGCCGGGAAACCAATCCCGTGGCACAATAAGCCCGCTTACAATAGCACTGAGATGACGCGAATCACTGCGACGCTTACGGCCTCTTACTCGGAAAAGATTACGCCATTTACGTACCGACGCCGCGTATGAAATGTGGATATAGCGAATACGCTCTCATACATTGTCGCGAGGGGGGGGGGGACAGATGAGCGCATCGCTACCGAAGATTATCGGCACTGAACAATTTCTGATGAAGTGAGCGCACCAATCCCGCTGTCGGATTGAATTTTATTATAAATCGCCCTAAGCGGCATACACGTCTTACGCTAATATCGTATAGAGACTTATGGGGTTGGTTGTTCGTTTATATTAGGCGGATCATAATAATCATAATCATAATATCATGGGACATCGCACACATTGCCATCTGATCCCAAACTAGGCAGAGCCTGTACTATGGTAATCAGACAACTGATATACATACTTATATACTTTTTTTTTTAAATATATACTTATTTAGATAACAGATAACACCCAGACACAGAACAAATACCTATGCTCATCGCACAAATATTTGTCCTGGGTGGATATCGAACCCACGACCTTTGGTTTTGCAGTCAGGAGCACTAACCACTACACCAACGGGCCAGTCTATGCAATTGACTTCTACAACTTAAATAATCTCTCGTTTAGTTGCTTCTCATATAAATGGACATCCAGGCTGAGTTCCCAAGCGACGAGTCAACTGTCCACCTCCAAGGTCCCCGCGTCCGTTGAACACGGCCCTTGAAACTCAAACAACACTCGACTCGCCGACTATTTCTGTTCTCCCGATATCCATTCACACGCACCGTAAGGGACCACCCACACTGTGACGATAAACGCGTTTTACGGCGTTCGTAATAAACGCGTTTACAGTAGCGGTCGACGGTTTTGTCAACGCCGCAGCGAGGGTCGAGTTATTTTCAGTTTGTTTGGACAATAGATACGCGCTGGCATGGGAATTATGCTGCCCACAGTATATGCATGGGAGCCGCGAGACTATAAGGAGAGTCGTGTGTTGAGAGAGTGCTTGAACAACATAACATGTTATCACTTATTTTGTTACTATTTAGGTGGCCGATGTATTAGAATGTTAAATGAGTTAATAACGTGACAGCTTTTTTATTGTGAAGCCAACTAAACTAAATCGCGAGTGCCTGTGCAAGTGACACCTTCAGTGTTTTAAACAGATCGACTCTGCACTGCCCTCATACTCAATCTATCTTAAGATTCATCTCATTTCTCTCGGAATATTGTCCTTCAGAAATTTAAATAAAGTTATGTGTGCATACAATTGCTTAAAGTACAATAACTGTCAGCAATGTGACCCCTTCCCAGGCAGACTCTGCAGGAATCGTAATACTTAAATCATCAGTATTAGATTTCTTCTTTCTAAATGTTCAAGAGTTATTGTTATCTGTAAACATGCACGCCTGCTTACTTTGTTCCCACTGCTGAATGGGCCGGCTCGAACCGGATTAGTACCACGACCTCGCAGAAAATCGGCGTGAAGTGGAAGTGTTT
>DWHO01004416.1:0-11082 GCA_018247575.1 Eurytides lysithous rurik
AAACCTGAATAAATTTTTGAAAGAGCATTTTGTATTCCCCCTGAAGATAAAACTTTCTCTTCTACTTGTTCTTTTTTTTAAATTTGAGTTTCGCGGTATAGTGTAACCGCGTATAACGGGGTCGCGTAAAGCGGGGTATTACTGTACTGTTGCAAAACGATTTGAATGGAGATAAAGATTGTGAGGCGTACAAACAATGGGTGAGTCATTAATGAATGAATAATTTTCATTGATCATAGCAAGTCGTCGGAGGCCGCGGAGTTAGTAACATGTAGCCACGGTAATTAGCGTGGGAGCCACCGCATTCCCACGACAGCCGACGTAGTAAAATATCGGTTAGGAAGCGCGTTAGTCGATTAAAAATTCGACTAACGCGTTCGCGCGAAAAGGCTTTAGAGCCGGTCAGTCTTACGCGTATAATAACTCTATAAACACCTCTCTGCAGTGTAAAAATTGTACAACGAATTGTGAGAGTGATTGATCAATGGAAAGTTCGAATGAAATTATTATTACAATATAAGTGAGTTTTGACGTCAATTATTTGAATTGCAAAATATTACGCAATAGACAAAATAAGGAAACATTTTACTCTTGCATCCTATATAGAAACACATGGAACATAACAGCTTTTTTCTATGGTAACGTTGTGTGCGTTGCTCTTTCAGACCTTTTTAGTAACAAACTATTCAAACTAAAACATAATTAAATAATTTGCACAATTCAAACTAGCCAAGTCTTAATACGTTGTTATGGTTCCGTTATTGACACTCAACACACCCGTTTGTTTGAACTTATCTGTGAATTATCGTTTGCATTTGCAAATAAGAATCGCGACAAATCGCAATCGAGTCGACAATATTTTTCAAATCATCTTTGAAGTATATTTCCCTACTTTGAAGTCTCGATTCCGACTAACCAGCGTTGCAGAAATGATTTTTTCTTATGTCAAAGCAAATGTAGACATATTCTATAAGTCTAAACACGTGTTCTACAACTTCACAGTTTTTACACAAATACTTTTAGGACGAAGTCTGGAAATCATTCATAATATTTTTCGTTGGTAGAGCCACGCAGCAGCTCTTACGGCTCAAACCGGATAAGTACCACGACATCGCAGAAAATCGGCGTAAAGTGGTAGTATATGTGCTTCCGCGTTTCGTCTGGCTAGTTAGAAGGCTGGTGGCCCAGTCCCTCCCTCCTTTTTCCTTTCCTAGCCTCCCGCTTCCTCTCGCCCTTCTCCCCCTTCGCCTTTCAGAATTTCCAACTTAAAGGCGGCCAACGCATTTGTAAAACCTTCGACGTTACAGATGTCCACGGGCAACGGTTATTGCTTTCCATCAGGTCAGCCGCTTGCTCATTTGCCCGCCTACTCCATAAAAAAAATATTTATAGAGGTCTACTTATAGCAGAATTGTATTTGGCTTCGAGTTAATGTCACCACCTATAGATGCGGCGTGGCATATCCCGTAATAACGCTACTTTTTTTTTCAAAATAAATGCATTTCTCAAAAAAAAATCGATTTTATGAACTCCATGACCATTGACAATAACAATGGCGTTATATATATTTAAAATATCTCCGATACAATTTCACCAAAATATGTGCCACCAGAACAATAGGTCAAAATTGTCAAAATTTCTCAACAGGGTGGTGGCTATTGTACGACGACAGGAGTTCAGGGTACATCCGGCTACGCAAAATTTCACATGGATCTGTCGATTTCGTCGATTTAATGACGCAATTTGGCGATATGACGCAATTTGGCGATCCGGCCTGCCAAAACTTATATCTCTATATCTATCGTTTTCTATATACCGCGTGGTTAATATCATAGTGATACTGAACGGCTAGTCTCGGACAGAGTGTCACAATGCTTAGTATTTTACAGGTAACGTTCCACACGCTAAGACACACAAATAACTTGAGGAAAGAGCGTTGTTCATCCCTTGATAGTTTTTCATATTGCACGTTAATGGACTATACGCAAGATCAAAGTATATAGCAAACGTTTCAACATTATTTATTTACAACAAGAGACATGTCTGTCAGATACAAAATAAAATACTATTTCTTCTCGGTGTCGTTTCCTGGGAAATGATATATCATTGACAGCCAATTCCCTCTGCGTTCCGCGTGTATCGGGAAGCGGGAAAACGGCGGAGTTCAAACGTTTGGAAGCATCAATCAGGAGAGCGTGGTGGGCAATGCTTTCGCGCGCTGCGGCCGTTGTTTACGCGCGGCGGCATGGCGTTTGGGGTTGACGACCGTGCGCCGCACCACGCCGCCATATTTTCGGTGATAAATAATAGAGAGGCGCAACGCAACGCGATCGATCGGCGGCCAGTGCGGCGGCGCGACGGGGCCCAAACATTGCACCCCCACCCCGGCAGGAGCGCGGTGGAAGCGTGCGGCCCACGCTACAGCAATGCCTCTACGGCTTTCCGCGTGTCCAGCGTCACGTAATCCGCCATTTCTTGGTCCGACCTTCTTCACATTTTATACGTGAAGCGTAGAAGGTCGGACGAAGGGGGTAATCTTTATAAACTCCAACAACCTCCCATTTCTTGTGGTGTCACTACAACCATCACGTTAATGTGCTGGAATACGCTAATATAGTTTGAAATGGTCTTACCCGCAGTTTTGCTAACAACAAGAGATGCATCGAGTCCAAGCTCTCATTAGTACCAAACTTTTTAGTCCAGGCGAGTCACATTTATATACATACATACTTTCGCTTTCTCACCCTAATCGCCAGACAAAATATTCAGAACGAGTTTCAAAATTACCGGATGCCGTCTTAAAGAAGTCACGTAACTAATAAAGCGTCAAGGTTATGAAAAAAAAACAACCGGAATGAAATTAACAAAAACAAGCGTATTCTTAATTCCTTTCTTCTATACTTCATCAACTACGTTTTTCTAATCTTTTAATTAACATTCAGAGTTAAATTGCTACTGTTTATCTATTGAATTAAACAAAAATCTTTTCTCATTGCCATTGTCATTTATTTTTAAACGAGATTTATTTTCTTTTATTTTAAATAAGGTTTTCTTTCGCGTTTTATTTTAAATAAGGTCCAAATAGAATCATAAACAAGTGATGACACAGGTATCTTGAAGTAACATCAAAAAAATATTCACATAATGCATCAAAGTTTTGCGGGAACAGTAAATTCTGAAACGATCTTTTCAAAAAGCTTCCCTGTAACCTATTTTTCGTTGACCTCACCATGTCAAATGTAGGTCATGCGCTGTAAGCAGCGGAAATATTAGTCTTGAATGTACACAGGCATATATATGTATATACCTACCTAAATTTTTAAAAATTGTCTAAAATATACTTATTATTTTAAAACAATTAATGAAGCATCTTTTTAAGCTATCTGATCAAATGTAAATAATTTTATTTTCATCTAACCCTTCACTTCTGTTGTATATAGCCTTTGAAATGTTTGGATAAAAAAGTCTTATTTGCAACGAATGCCTTGCTAATTTTTGATACTATTTCATCCTTCGACTCAGGAATATAGATATATAGAATTATAGGAGACTTTTTTATGATAAACTCCGCTAGACTCTTCTTATTCGCATTTTACCAACATCCGGGTCAACTATTGCAGCTCAACAGTTCACCATGTTATATCAAATTAATACCGTATACTATTTAAAGCTGCTCTCTGTTGTAGGTAATTTTACTACTACTATTTGTAATTAAAACTGGCTGAACTAACAATAATAAAGTGAGAACACTTTTATTTTTTTTATAATTAATTGAATATTTTCAATTTATGCGTATATGATTTAGTAAAAAGTTAGTTTATCCGCCCATAAAAGATTACATACAAAGATATAATTCGACATTGAGTACTTATAAGATCACTTATCACTTCGAAGCAGTTTGAAGACTGTTGTTGTTTACGATATATTATTTTGATAAAAAAGGTGTTGGTTGTATATATGTCGTACGTATTTATTACGCTTGTTTTGAATCAAATAATGACACCGTATGTCAGGCCTGGAGTAAGATATTACTATTGGAACATTTTCCTCTTGATAACTGATGATGATTAAATACCTGTAAAAAAAACTACTTAGCCATTTCAAATCGACTAAGCTAACGAGTAAACACGCGAATTTGTTCTTCGTATTTTAAAGAAAGCCGGAATGTAGGAAACACTTAAATCAAGTTGCAAAAGACGGCATTTAAGAGATTACCTGCTGTTTATAATAAAAGTTATCAAATCAAAAACAGTTCTATTCTTATCTAGTCCATGCAATATATACAATAACTTACTATCCTAATTAAAGCTGTTTGTGAAAGGAAATTTTGGGGATCAACGCTGTTCACTAAACATGTCTAACGTCTGTCTGTTCACTAAAAGTCCGCTCCAGAGTATCTTGGCTTTTGGACCTTTTGTTATTCTCAGTCTTTTTGCATGTTAATATGGCTTATGTATAGCAGAACTATTACGCCGTGACACTACATTCTCTGCGTGAACCGAGAGAACCACCAGGAGAGAGTGGTATTCTGGACGGAACCGAGTATATAAAGTTTACCTAAATAAAATTTACGACCTATGTTAATTTTTTTAAATTCTACCGACCAGTTCTGTTCTTTATTAATCTTGTATTCTCTTTATTATTCTTTCGCTTATTTTTAGAATATTTCTCACTCATGTTTGTCTTCACTTTTCAAATGTGACAAATAGCATCGTTTAAAAATATGGGTAATATACGGGTATTTTTTATAGAAACGTAAACGACCAGAAATTGTAAAATTATAAAAAATAAAGTTATTACATAAACAATTTTAATTTTGATATTTGATATTAAAGTGTAATGTCTGTAAAAGGTACAAAACGTAAAATTAATCAAACATTTTTAATCAAATCAAATAATCAAACGTAAAATTAATCGAATATTTCCCATTAAAATATTTTTATACAATATAATTATATAATGAGTCATATAACTTTAGCTAGTAAATAAATAATTGGTCGAATAGATTTAAATAATTATTTAATTCTACTTTAGAAAACAATTCGGCATTATATAAAACTCACCGATATTACATTGTAGAAAAAAATTACACCGTTTTTAAAATGAATATTCTAAATATTGCCTTACGTTTGTCAATTAAGGAAAATAATATTGGTTTTGCTTTTTTTTAACGTACGTAAATTTTACAATGCACTCGTTTGTAAAAGCATATGTATTGTTTTTAAAGCGTACTTAAATAGAATAAACAATGTTATGCAGTATATTGTTATTTGTAATAACAATCTTTAATGAATTTTCTAAGCGCACTACATCAAATAAATTTGAATGACTGTTACACACACATACACATTTGAATGACCATTAAAACAGCGTTCTGTTAAGTTCCAGATTATCGTGGTACGGCAACGCTACACGACTCCTTGAACGGCGTGTTACCGCGATGTGGAAAAGGGCCATTTCGTTGTTTACACCATCGCACCACGTGGTGGTCGGCTAATGTACGCAGTCACGTGGTCCCCTTCTAGTCACCTGCACACTACGACAGAGGCGCAACCTACGCTACCGTACTACGCACTGAACCAGATTAACCTAGCCGTAATCAGATCGAAAACTAATATGAAACGCTACCTGAGCTCGGCGCCCGCCGTGGTCGACTGTTCTTCGCGTAACACAATCGTTAATAATTTGAAAACACTGACAAAGAATGCTATGGAGCGTATGAAACAACTGGACAATCCCTCACTTACACAGATCACTTGTTGTTATATTTTAACAATAACAAACAACACTGTATTGTAAACACAACGCGCGATACGGAGCGAACAACATATAGACTAGTTATCACGAACGACGCGCGCAAACGACTGGAGGCCGAGGGAGCGGAGCGCGCGGGGCAGGGCCGTCGACCCAGTCGTGGAATGCGGCTCGCCCGTTCTCGCGTGAGGGGACGCGGTGCTCCAAACTCGCCTTCGTCTTTGCGCCCGGGACTCCAATCCTTCGTCATGGCCTGCTGTGCCTCGAGGTCTGATAAATTCAAATGTAAAAATAATTAATTAAATTGTCTGATCACTTTTTAAAATTGCAAATCACATTAATTCATTAAAATGTTCATATAGTACTCTTACAACTCGAGTTTTAGGGGATTTTAAGTAAGAAAGAGTTCTTCGTTAAAAAGGGGGAACAGATTTGATGTATTTTTAAGGGAAACCGTTTACCACGCATAAAAAAGGTAAATGGTTTAGTATTTACTAAATGGTACTAGGTATGTTAGTTAGTTTAAGTAGAAAATTGATAAGAAAACCTGAAAACAATATTTGTACATTTTTGTATTGCAATTCATTTATATATTATTCAGCATATTTAAAAAATCATTAGAATTCGGTTAAAATGCTTTATAATCGTTCCTAGGATAAAAATAAAACTATGCGAATTTGGCGGGAACCCTTATGATGTGAGCTGACTTTATTAACGGACCTAATTATGGATTGTTTCCCACATTTAATGGTACCACGATTTGTTTGCACGAATATAATGTAGAATTTGATAAAACAATGCTTATCAAGTGTAGCTATTCACCGCATTCTAAATGCTGGTCTTAAATCGTATAATGATGTATGTACAATATGCGCCACGGGGCACACATTGTTCATGATTTTCTGTTCAATTTCAAACATTTACTGCAGTTATTTCAATACAACGAAAAGCAAGAGATCGTGATTTAAAAGCATCCTTTTACTCTATAAATCATTATAATATTATTTAAATAAGTCTCTATCATACGCATAATTAAAATGTGGGTTGAGTTACAAAATTAAAAAAAATAACAAATGTTTATCACTTTACTGGCTGCTTAAATTTTTTTAAATAAGATTGACTTATCGTAAATGACGCTTGAAAAGAAATGGACGTAAAGCCCGAAGGCTTTCTAGTTAATATACTTAGCCATAAATACTGTTACTTTTGAATATTCTACATAAATATTACTTTTGCATTTGGAATCTGTCATTTTTATACGATTGTTCATCGTGTTTTCTTATTTTTGCGCCACATATTGGTGGCGGTGTTTGTATACCGGGCTACTGATAGGTACAATGAAACGTCGTATAATCGTCGTATAAACGTACAATGAAAGTCGTCTGTTTGTGACAGAAAAAGATCTGGCCGTCCACGTAGTGTTCGTACGAAAAAGGCGATCAAAGCAGTAAGGGAAAAAATTCTAAAGAAAAAGATTTTATCTCAGGAGATGAAGATAGCACTTAGAACCATGTCGCGTATTTTAAAAGATGACTTTGTTTGAGATTTGCAGCACTGGTAATTTCTTAAGTAATAATTTAATGAAGAATAGGGTGGTAAAAAAAAACTTCTTAAGCGGTACGCAAAGGGAGGTCACAGAAAAATTCTGTTTACGGATGAGAAAATTTTTAAAATTGTGCAATATTTGAACAAACAATGGGACCGTATATATGCCGAAAGGTCTTAAGAAGCTTCCCAATTAGTCAACAGAGTACAACGTGGGCATTATCCGACTTCAGTGATGGTTTGGTGTGGTGTTTGCTATGAAGGAGTGACTGAGCCAAACTTTTGTGAAAAAGGTATCAATACATCGGCACAGGTGTATCAAGATACCATTTTGAGAAGGTAGTTAAGCCCCTGAACAACACCATGATTAACAAACAAAAATGGTCCTTTCAGCAAGACTCGGCGCCGGGTCATACAGCTCGATCCATCCAGTCTTGGTTAGGAACTTCATCAGAGCTGAAGACTGGCCGTCATCTAGTCCCGATTTTAATCCACTGGATTATGATTTATGGTGCGTGCTGCTATTGATAACTAGCCTCAACGTTTAAAGGACTGTATTGTAGCCAATGGAGACCACTTCGAATAAGCTTTGTGTATTTTAATGGTTTTATATTAATATATTAAGCGAACACACTGTAATAGTAATAAATGTTACGTACAGTAAAAAAATGTGTTGTTTTTCTTTGTAACAATATTTAAGGCAAGACTAAGTATATAGATTTTACCATATTATTATGGATCGAATTACCGAATTACTATGAACCGTAGCATATGAGTAAAACGAGAAAATGTACACCAGTTTCTAGTCGATTGTGACTAACCGCTTAATGTGTCCTTGGGCTCGAATTGATACGCTATAACGTCTTGTTACAATTGTGTGTTCTAGCGATTACCTAGTACTGTATACTGGTGCTGAAATGATTTGCAGACACTTCAGAACACGATACGCCTAGTCGTTTTATCAGAGTTCTGAGTACGTTAGTTCTTACCAGCATTGTTTACGTCATTTAAAAATGTTTATCAATCGCTTATCACGCATAGGTACATAGATTTTTACAAACACTGCCCAGACACTGTTTGTTGGTTTATTGGTAACAAATAAAAGTAATGTAAATTATTTCACGTATGAATTGATATCGTAACGACTTGAAACATTTAGGTTAAAAATTATTCATAATCAGTATATTATTTTAATTCCGTTTCTTTGGAATGTAATAAATGAAGCAATAACACGTTCAACCACGTCATTTAAATTACATGATTAATATATAATATCATATAATTCGACAAATTTATCTTGTGAAATGAACAACCAGAACTGCAAAACATCCAGCAAATTCACCAAATTCTCGAAAATTTATAAACATACAAAATTTTGACAAATCATTGTTATTCCTTTTATCTTATAACTTTACTTATTTTAACTTGTTAGTGATTTTACAAACAAATGGAGAGCAAACATTTCGAAATAGCAAATCTCAATTTTCAACTTCATAGTAAAGACATTTTCAGTTCAATAGCGCTAACAAAACACCTCGTGGTAGATATAGAATATTTTGCATTCGAACAGGTGTTGTATTTAACCAAAGCACCCTACGTTGTAAGCATCGAATAAATGGAGCCGACAATTTAATCTGCAAGTGAGCGCCACGGCTTATCAACTGCGCCATTGAAAAACAACGTTTACGCAAGCAACATTTATCAATGAAAGCAAGTTTTTTTTTCTCTTATCGTACATACACACTTAGTGATATGAAGAGCTACAGCGGCCTGCGTTCCCCAACGCCGGCGCATACTTTGGCTAGATATATTAAAAATTAATTAATGATACAAAAGAAAATTTTATTTTTTATATCTACTAGACAAAATTGTATTACGAAAATTATATATTATAATATATCATTAATGTTCAACGGATTACGATTAAATAAAATATGGACTGGATGAGGCAGTCTTCGTATCGGATGAAGTTATAATCACGCGCCGCCAGCCAGGTTTTCTTGCTTTTCACTCTATGAACTGGCGCAGAATCTTGCTCGAGTACCCAGTGTCTGTCATAGAACATTGTACGAGGAAGAGGTTCCACAGGGTTTGTGAGGATTGTACTTTGATCCGGGCAACAACTGCATTCGTTTGTCCTATCTTACTAAAATATATCTCAGTTAAGTCCGATTATGAGCTCCCAGCCTAATCATGAGTGACGATGAATAATGTCCTCCCTGGACACGCAAAATTTGACTGCTCGCTTTTTCAATGTTGTAGACATACAGCTTTACATTTCGTTTATTGTAGCATAAGTAAACATAACTCCCATTCTGATGATCTGTTAAAAAGGTAAAATTATCAAAGACGTAAATTGACTATAGTGTATTACATTTATAATTAATTAAATTATGATAGTTTCCCGCCCACGTAATTAGATTTCCGGAACGCTGTCAAGCACGGTTGGTAATACGCTTACATCTCGGAGCCATGAAACGGAAACGGGAAGTGCTGGGATTTAAATTATTGCGATAAGACCCTGCAAGTAAGCGCGTTACATAAAACAAGGTAATGGTTCGCTTGCACGCGTCGCGAGCGAAGCTTTCGAGTTTAATTAATATTAGTATCACGCGTATAATTAATATGTACGCGCCGCTGGTTTGTATAAATCGTACTGTAATAGAATTTTAAAGGAATATGCTCAGAGTTAATGCCCTTGTGAATATTGTTTGTGTATGAAGATTAGAAAGAAATTTACTATTGACTTGATGAAAACATAGTTACCCGTTAACGGCATCAATATTTTAAGAAAGGTTATATAACAGAATCTAAGCATGATTATGAAATAAAAAGTATTTTCTCGTTTTTGTAAATTTTTGGAATATAAAAACGTCATCAATTATGTCGGATCGGTTACTAATGGGAAGTATCTAGTGCTTAAGTGAGAATATAGTTCTGCGATATTTATGTCAAAAAACTCACTTAATCTAATTGTTACTGATGAGGTTATACCGGGATAGCCCCATTATATATTTCTATTTTGCCTCTAATGGGGCTAATTATGCTAACTTGCCCGATAACAATAAAATTAAAGAACTTTGATGTCCGAGTTTATCGTGTGTTAATGGAGTCGCGTATATTATTTTTTCCTATACCATTTTTTTATGGCTCTACTTATGCCAAGCAAGTTAAGTGTAATGTTTTTATGATGCTCGTCTCGTCACTTTAAAAAAAAAAGAAATCGCTCTTATCGTGAGTGAAACAAAGTTGTCTCTTGTGTCATAAGAGCCTTTCACAGATATAAATTTCATAATAAATAGATATAAATAACATAACGTTCTAGTTCAAAATAATTATTTGTAGTTTAAATCTTTACCCTGGATGGGAGTCGAACCCATGACCCATAACGCCGAAGACAATAGCTTCATCAATATTTATTATGGCTTCAGCAAACGGTTCATTAAAAAAAATTATTAAAGTATATATCGCATAAAAATATACGCCCCGTTTATTCTGGGCCTCTTAATACTGACAGTTTATAGCATATTCTTTTTTATATAAGTAACGTCGTTAAAAATAATTATAAATTATGAAATTTAATTAGACTTACATAGTAATGAAGATTCATAATAGCATAAATTTAGTTAGCATTATGACACAGTTATGCACTGCTGTTTAAATGAAAAAAAATAGCAGTTTAGTTTCAAGCACATATTCACAGTACAAAGTGCAATTAGAATGAAATTTCTGAGGAAACCTTAACCTTCCGAGGAAGCCTTGCGATATACCGTTTACAACAAA
>DWHO01004417.1:0-11082 GCA_018247575.1 Eurytides lysithous rurik
ACCTCTGACTCCATCCCCTACCGCATCCCCCTTTCCTTTTCTCTCTCACTCCCTTCTCCTACTCTTATAATCCCCCCTTAAAGGCTGTCAATGCATTTGCACTTTCTGTAATGTTGCAAATGTCCATAGGCGGCGGCGAATATCCTTAAATAATGCATATTATAGGCTTGGCAGCGAATAGCTTAACTAACAGCAAGATCCCGGCACAGATCTAACACGACTCTATAAATAACACAGTCCATTGCTTGATAAACACAATATGTATCCTACGAACTACATAATATATAAATGGTACATAATCTTTGTAAAATAGAATCGCAGTTTTTACAACTTCGGTAATAACACCAATCATTTTTGCGCCGTTAATGAAAATTCAAATTCTACATAAAGTACTAGGAACGCGTCAACCAATTGCTTTTAGCTACTTAATTTTAAAATAACTCGTTAGGTTAGAACGATGCGTACCGTTTTGTTTACAACCTCGCCGCCTACCTTTCAGCTTGTACCCCTCATGGTTTGGCGCCAACTAAAACTACTGTCCTCTGAACACCTTTTATAGTTAGGTTTTAATTTGTTATATACTGTTTACGCACAGATACCATCATATGGTTTAATAAAACGAGAGAGATTTTGAGCGTCGTCGTATATATTTTTAATTACTCACTGCACTACATGAGTACACTATAAAGGTTTGCCGATACATATTTTTATGAAAATATTATGAACAGTTCTATTTTGATGATTAGTTGCAAATTGTTGTTTTTATAAAAAATATTTAGTTTTTTTTTTAATGTACTGTTTTAACTGCTGCTGGCTAGATTACCTGAAATAATTAGACCCTAAAATAATGCATAGCCCACGTTTAACAGATCCATGTACTTGGTGGCTTCGGAGAGTAGCGCTGTCGAAAGCGACATGCCGTGGGAGGAACCACTGAGTTCGGGAAATAATTCGTAAGTTTAAAAAATACTTTATTTATAATTACTTGCGGCCCTGGCCATCAATTTAAAAAAAGATTAAAATTAAATTCACGGCCACAATATTAATTTCACATTTTCGAAAAACGAACTATTCAATTTGAGTTTAATTTTTCTAGTATTAACTTTCGTTCTTTGATATCAAGTTGTTCAAAATTATAAGTATATATGTAAATATTCTTATTAATTATAAATTTAAACATGTTATGTAAGTATGTATGTAATACAGGCTCATTACATTTATGTAAGCATCAGTGTCATAAATTAATTCTGTGTTATAAAAAATAATGATATTACATAATGGGCAAATAAAAAAAACATGATTTAATAAATAACTACAAAATCCTAAAATAATCTTTTATTTCAAGTTTAGGCTTTAAAAAATAAAGGAAAATCTAATTTAACTTTGTGGCGAGTATAAAGCTTTTTTATCTTAACATTGAAGTTCTTAAAACTGTTAATACATTTTCATATCTAACTTCACCAATCAAAATGCACTGATGCAAGCGAGGTGCGAAAGTGAACAAAAAGTTTTTGTTAAAAAGTTCAATTCGTTATAACTACGTTAATATTTTGTAATTAATTTGATAGAGCTTTAGCTGGAACACGTGACGAAGTTGCCCGTATGAGAGCAGTACGGCCTTTATGCATACAGCACGCCACCGCGCAAGCGCAGGTCGAGCACTCCCTGCTTGTTACAGGTATACGATTAATTGACATCTAAATATTCCATATCAAAAGTTAAAGTAGGAGTGTTTAGATAACACTGCTGCATCGTTATTCCAATCCGTAATAGAAGTTTAGAAAACATTCTTTGAAAGAACCGAGTCATCGTAACTCTGTTAGTAAGCGCCCGTATTATCAACTTGACGAAAACAAGTGGATATTTAGACGTTACGCGCGTAACGCATTTCTTGCTACGGACGAGGAGGAGGAAAATAGTTAAATAACATTACACACACGCACAGTTGTAGGATTCATATGAAGGACACAATAGCTCATTCTCGCCTCATAACACAAAGACCGTGCGTTCCGAGGCACATCTCACCGCCGCCTCGAATTAAATGATTAGTTGTACACAGACGACGGCCGTTGTAATTTCCTACCGGACCCCGCCGCCTCTTGGCTTATTTTATCAATCCACGCATGAGTCTTACATCTTATGCGTCGCAATAATGTGTAAACAGTAAACACTACTGTTTTTAGGTTTGAAAGGCAATGTTGCCAGCGTAAAACTTATTCACGAGGCACGACTTGGTCATCTCATTAATTTTTTTTATCGTCATAAGCGATAATTGTTAAAGTAGATCCACTTGCAAGTATAATAATATACGTAGGAGCAATTTAATCGTCTTGATTTCGAAAAATTATATCATCATAATGATACTATTAATATACGAGAAATGTTCATATCCTGTTAAAGGGACTGGCAGCGGAGCCGAAGTCGAATGTGCGGCGCCGCCTGCGTCCGTTGCCAAAAGTGAAAAACGTGTGCGTCCGAAGACGGCCCGCCCGCGACGTAACAGGTAGCTACAGATTATTTTTATTTAACAGTATAGACTAACTTTATAAATTAAATAATAAGCAAATATATTATTTGTATTCAAATCGAATAATAAAATTTATTCTTGGTAAAAACTCATTTCAGTTTAAATTTTCATGTCTAAATTTAGTGATTACGGCCTAGACAAAAGTTGACTTTATTCAAAAGTTGGACATAATGAAGTTCTTAAGTAGGACAATATTTATTAAAATATTAATGGTTTAAAAAGAAAATAAGACTGATTAATATGCAAAAGTTCGCAAACTGATTAATCAATCTATCGATTCTTACATTTATGGAAAAAAACCCTTTTAAGAGATAAAAAGAGCTGACCCAACGTCTTTAGGTGTAATAGTAATGACATATATGATTAATCTTACAGGTTTTAGTAAAGTTAAATCTATATGACTGGCCCGTTAGCAGTGGTTATTGCTCCTGACTGCAGAGGCAAAGGTCGTATATTCTCTCTCCCAGGACAAAATATTTGCACGATAAGCATAGTCAAAAATTTTTATTCAAGTTTGGATTGGTTTAAATACATTTTTTGACGTCTATTGATTCTACTAACTGTTCGGCAAAATGCTTCGGTCCTGAGAAGAACCGGCGAAAGAAACTAAGCAAAACTTTAACTCTTTAAAAAAAAATGTTACATTTAGGAATCTTGAAATAGCCTGGAAGCGAGCACAAGCTGTCTAGTTTTGAGTTAGATGGCCTTGTGTATTATGCCTCTTGGTAATATATTTAAAAACCTAGAAACTTCAGTGATTTATAATATATAAATTAGTCTATGGTATCGACTTTCATTTTTTTCTGTAAGATTTAGCGTCATTAACACGCCATGACAATTCCGGAACGCAATTTAAATTGATCGAAAATAGAATAATACTAAGGAAACATAAGCCTTGTGTTGTATTTGGTTTATGGTCAAAATAGGCAACGGCATATCAAAGTGCACTCATAGTAACCAATCATAATGTCAATAGAACATACCATTCCAAAATAAAACTTTTGAAATTACAGTGCTTGCAAGAAACTAAACAATGAATTCATACCTATAAGCAAAAATAAAGCATTTATTTATATTTAATTTTTATGTAAACGTTATGAGTTATTTGATATTGCAGAATTTCACCAGTCCCCGAGGTGAATAGTCCACTTCAACCGTGGGCGACGGCACCACTCAACGTACTATCACGTTTTCTCCACTCCGGTGAATCCTCATCGTCTCTTACTTCGCACACGTCAAGAGAAAACTCACCTACGAGATATTGACTTTAGCTGACGCGCCTATACATTTGTTTTCCTATAACACTTCGCATTAGATTATAAACGTTAGTTTGTATATTTATAAGTGCAATAGATATCGTTTATTGGAAGTTAGGATTTTCTATAGAGTATTGTGTTATGGGATCAAATATTTAACCGATTGTTTGTTATTAATAATTTTATCTTGTACAAATAAAACAACGAATTGATTCATACGTTTTATTGTAAATGTTCATTCGCTTCCTAAGATTCTTTCTGTGGAAGAATACGAAGCATATGGAAAAAAATCAACACCAGATAAGTAATGACGGTTGCATAGATCAACCAAGACTAGCTCTTGAAATAATAAAACCGGTTGGTGTTTTTTCAAATAATTATACAAATATTAAGTTTTGTAAATGTTCATTATTTATCTCAATAAAATCGATGGTGTATTTTTATTTCTCGTGCACTATATTTGGACAAATGGAATGTATTGAATATCTGCTTCCTTAATTATCTTAATATAAATAATGCCATACCTCAAAAATAATTCGTAACTTTAACTTATAACGCTGATGGACGCAAGTCTTACAAATTTCAAAATGTATTGACCAATAAGCTCTATTTCATTTATGTTATAGAATTTCTAATTATATTTTAAGGAATTCACATCAGGCTACTTATACAGAAATATAGATTTTCAAAATATAGTCTTCAATATTTTCTATATACGTGCACTTGCCAAATTATCAGTTATCATATTTGAATAATAATATTGTATATTATCTTTTAAGGTTATTTGATTAAGGCATATGGTACTTAAAATTTTGGTCTAAATACGATTCACCCATGCAAGAATCAAAATAAACTAAATGTATGTCCATGGTTCATAATTAAACTGCATTAATCGTTTACGAAGTTTTATAATGTCGTTGACTTTTTTTCGGCATTAGACCGATTGCCACACCTTTGTATTTCGCATCGACTTTTAGCACCATGAACTTACCCTTTGCGACTGTATACAAACCAACAATCTTTCAGCGGCCGCATCCATCCGCTTTTTCGCCATATCCCAGGGTCCGTTGAGTTTTTAAATTTAGCAATTTGTACGTTATTGGGAGTTGACACTCCACTCCGACCTTCAACACAGATCGACAACAAAGTGACGTCACCATTGATATAAGAGAAAGAATAATGGGCGGGAAAATTCAATGCACACGAGACATTAATAAAAATCAATTTCAACATACAGTAATATCATATCAACAGATAATGAAATGCGACACAGAAAATTCATCGAGGAGGCACTACTATTAAAATATATAGACATAAACAAAAACCATCACTAGTAAGAACGCTTTAAATATAATAAGTCTAATATCGATGCAGGTTTTTTGGCTGTAGCGACGGTAAAATGCATCCATTCACATAGCCTGAAATACTTTTTATCTGTCACGGACTGTTCCGATTTGCCACATGTAAATTCGCTCTGAAAAAATTACATAGGAGATTTCGAACAATGTTTAAACGGAAGCGCAAAAACTTAAAATAGAAACAAAACAAAGCTCATAAAAGACGTCGAAGTCAACCTACAACACTAGTGGCAATGTAGAAAGTAAAAAGAAAACAACATCCTAAATCAAAGCTGCCACGAAGTTACACAATAACATAGTGTTTGGTGTAATCAAATAATCGATGTTTCGTTGGTTTTATTTTAACGAAAGGCGAAAATGTAATAAGATAATAAAATGGTCACGGCATAGCACATGACATGAAATATTGAATAAATAGTGCAAATCGACAGTACGTAATAAGTACACGATTAGTAACAAAATAAAAAGGAAAAAAAAACAACTTTTTTATCATAGGGACACTTACCTCATCGGTCTGTGAATAGAAGTCATGATTATAAATAAAATGAACACAATTCAATCAACATACACTTTATATCTTAACATTAATACATTGACTCGGGGAAAGTCCCGTTTGGAGGTCGCATGTGCTAAAAGAAAATACGCGATCCATTTTACTGAACAATTTCACTCGAGGAATGTAGGTCGACTTACATTGCCTTGGGTTTTCATGGATAACTCTTGCGACGTACGCCTAATCTCCGCTGTTATCAAAGCTAAGGTTTCTTTACCATTAAAATACATATTCTAATTTATGTAACTATCAAAACGTTGTGTTCGACTTTTTTGTAACCTAGTGAGCTCCGGAGAGGTCAATGACGCTTTACCGACATACTTAAATATCCCTATTCTTACATCTAGACATAATTGTTATTAAGTTATTCGTGTGCGGAGGGTTAGGAATCGAATTTGGGACGGCGTTCGGCAATTTTATCTAGGCAATAGGTGCAAGCCACGCGAGGAATTCCCAAAACTCGAATACACTCCCCTCCACGCACTTTACCGGAAATTACACACAATGAAAATGAAAAAAAAAATTGTTCCGTTCATGTCACAATATTTAAAAGTGTAGAAAACTAATCACGCAGTAGAGTGCATTTACCTCAACTCCTCAGTGGCGAAGTATCAATGTCACACAACGCTTTCACATATTTTTTTTTTCCAAAGTTTCCGTCTCTCACTATAGCTCCGTCGGACCATTCTTTCTGTTACATCGGTTCTTTAAAGGCAGTGTGGGCATTCTACACTTATAGACCTGGACAGACTGGCATGACAAACATCAGTATCGGCACAACACAGTATGAATCAGGTAAGATAAATACAAAGAGATAGTCGGTACAATATATATATATATATATATATATAGAAACACAATGCAAATCGAAACGAGAATAGACCACACAGCCGTGAACTAAGTCGGAGTTACGTGTAGAAGTTTGTATGGTGACGAGCATGATAATAATCATAATCTCACATTGACAATTTGAACATAAACGCAACTGCCGGAACCGCAAGAAATAATTTGTTTATAAATTTTAAGTTACGTTCGGCGTAAATGGTCATTGAAACGTTATTTTATTTCTTGCGGATCGATTTGGCAGGTAGCTAGTCGAAACGGATTCTTATAGTAAGGTTACAATCTAATGGAGAGGTCTCTTCTGGGACACGTACGGGACTCGTTCCCTCGGGCGCTCTGCAATCAGACAAACAGAGGAACATGGCAACACAGTTGACAATATGGTGGTAATAGTTTAGCGTTCTCGAGAGCAGGCAACCCCGGCACTGGCCAGCCTACATCTGCAACACTACACACACTAATACAAAATCGTTTCTCATAACATCTAAAATAGCCGATTACTACAACACATGTAACCCGCACGTTGTGTGTGATCACAATAGCCATTTAATTAAAACGAAATTTATAATATGTATACCGCATGCAATATACTGAAAGAGAGAAGTGTAACAATTAAAACATGCCCATAAACTTTATAATATAATATAAAATATATTAAGACAAATAAAATAGACTTCGTGTCGCATATTATTATCGTATTATTGCATAATATTGTCACATGTAAATTTCAAGTCGTAAACTCGTCAAAACCACACGTGAAATATGTATATAATAAATTGTAGCATGCAGTGATAAAATATATTATATGTACCAAACCCGGTCGCATATATCTTTTTAATAATAAAGCGCTAATAAAAAAGTGGGTGTCATATTTTAATAATAAATAAGGTGCATATGCATTTTATACAAACATGTTAAAGCCATACAGTATAAAAAAAAAACAAAAAATAAGCATGTATGCCACACAAGAAAATAATGTGTATGTATATCACAATAAAATCAATTAACACATAATAATAGCATTTAATGCATATAGTCCAACTGCAAAAACCAAGAACTTAAGGTAATTTATTGGAAAATGCACTTCTCTCATTTGTAAACATATGTACATTCAGTTTATACAAAAAAAAATACAATTGTTATCAACTTAATCATAATCGATCCTAAAAATAAATAAGAACTACTAACAAGAAAAAAAATTAAACATCTTGTCAATGCATTCACTTTCGTTAGTATATTTAAATTAATATTTCATATGATAGGTCATGTAACGTAAAATAAAAAATAAAATAAATATGTAATTTTTTTCTTAAATTAAAATATTGTTAATCCGTTTTTTATAGTAAGACTAATCCTTTAACTTCTACAAAATATGGGTATTATAATGTTAAAGATTTAATAAAAAGCGATGACATGCTACAACCAACCCATAATCTAACTATTACTAAGCAAAGTTATCTGGCAAATTTGGAACACCAGTATTTCACCTAATTCAAACAAAAACGATTGACATAGTTGGAAAGATATTAATCATTGTCTTATTACAAATTTCCTAATCATCTCTCAGCTTATTATCAAATTCCAACTATTAAGCAAAATTAAGAGCGACTATGAAGCTTACAGAAGTTGACTTATGCAATGAATTCCTACCAAATGACTTTTATTGTACCTTGTTAAATCTTATGTGCAATATTAGTGACTCAAGTTTCCTAATTATATTACTTTTTCAATTTTAATATATTAAATTTTTAATTTTAAGTCCCCAATGTCAATTCACTTGTAAGTTTTTGACTGTAAGTAATTGTAGTTATGTAAGGAATAACCCATTTAAGTATTACTGCAGGGAATAGACATCCTTTGTAACACAGTGGGTAAACAATATTTTTTTATTATTTGTTAGATATGCTGATTCCCTATGTTGTATGTGTTAATTGTTCACTATAAACATATTTCTGCCCTTTAATAGACACATCATTTATGAATTTACAGTCTTTAACAGATTGACAAATTAGTGATAAGAAGTGCAATTGTGTACTTATTGACATCTCATATTGTGATATCCTTAGACCATCATTTTTTTTTTCAATTTTAATAAAATCCATTTCTTATTTGAACAATTTTAACAATTAGTAATCAAATTTTTGTTAAGAGGATTAATGGATAGGCCTTTTTTTAAGGTAAACATCAAATTTTTCAAACTGAGTGTTTATCAAATTATGATATTACTGCTTTATACTAAATCTACAGCTTAACTAAGAAATGAAAGGTTAAAATGTGAACACAAATAGGTAAAGTAAGGAAATACTAAAATGCTCAAAATTAAATAATCTAAAAGCTTGAAAAAGAAGTATGCTAAAAAACTTAATCATTTTGTTCAGAGACACAATAATTAAGCAATCTACTTCCTATTAATAATAATTAGAACTTGGATTGAGCATTTGATAAAAATCCGAGTCATGTCTTTATTTTTAAGTTTGTATCCACAATATGAATAATTTCATTTCATCCACTTTGTCATCCAGTTTTGTCTTAATAATTTTGTTTACTTGTTTGCCAAGTAAAACGAAATTCTTACTTATAAAAACGCATTACTAAAAAGAAGTGCAATATTAAACATAAAAATATTTTTTTTATATTAATAAAAATAATTAACATGTAAAGAAATGCTTCTTAAAAATGTTTTGCTTCATATCTCACATCCTACTAGCCGAGCCGTTTTAGGGGTTTAATGACAAAAGGCATTTTAAGCAGTATACTCACTTTACTGTTGGTGGTCAGGTGCAGGGGGATAGGCTGCGTATTGAGCATATCCGGGGTAGACAGGTGCACCAGGCGGGTACATAGGGTAGTGGGCGTTATACGGCATTGTGGGCGTAGGCGCCGGCGACTGAGCTACGGGAGACGGCGTAGGCGCCGCCGTAGACGCTGTTGTAGGCTGCTGCTGTTTGTAGAAACCATTTGATTTTAGTTCCGAGCAGATGCACATCTCACACATATTAGCAAGGTAAAGAGCATTATAGAGCAAACTAAACTGTTCCCAGGCCAGCTTTAATAATATTTTTTCAATAACAATTGATTTTGTATAATTTTTGGGACATATCTTAATCATTTTAATATCGCACCGAAAAGTAAAACTATGACACTATCCAAGATATTAATACCTTAAGCTTGATCTGGGCTTCAATAGCATCTGCCTCTTTCATCTTGCCAATACTGCGGTAATACTCCGCCCACTGTTGGCTATAGTCCGCCCCTCCTGAAGAGCCCGAAGAGCCTGACGAAGCCGCATTGCCTCCGCCCCCACTTGTAGGTGCGTTTGTTGCGGCGGTAGTAGCAGTTGTCGCTGCTTTGTAAAAAAGTGCACCAGTTCTAGAAAACTATATATTATGAATATTTTCACATACAACTCTAATCTCATAAATTACTCAGTCGACCCAGCAGCAATTAGATTATTAGATTTAGATTAGCTGACATTATGAATAGTGGTTTTGATTCCCACTAGAGGCAAGTATTTGTATGGATTGTAAAGTCTATGTGTGTGTTCTTACAACACAAGATAATGTTATATTGCAGTGGATCAATATATTTTTTTTTAATAGAAGAACAAAAATATTTAAAATTATGTGAATTTCAGAAAATTTATTTTGAAGGTTGATAAGTAATAATAACATTTTTGACATCTTTACAATAAAAATAGGCGTAAGTTCATACTAGTGTTAGATTTTGTCAAAAATATGGTAAAATGCTGTGAGATTTGCCGAAAATTAGAGCCAACTTCTACTATGCTATTGAATTAACATTATACTTCTGCCTTTCTTGTTATTGATGAAATAAAGGACCTTCCACTGATTTTAATCAGACTAATGAAGACATTTTCGAAACAGTCACAAACAATTATGATGGCGAGAAATGGCCAAAGACGCTGTGAGAATATTTGAATCTCACAATAAATCAAATATGCTCACATCGTCTTTTGTTAAGTTGAATGACGAGATAGGCAAGTCAGGTCCCCGATAACAAACCATACACTGCCCGCTCAGTACAGAGTTTTTGAACTAACTGCGCACTGCACGAGTCTATGGACTTGATACCCAGAGCTCATTTGTCTACAAATCTTAAAATAGAGTTAGCATTAGCTTGGTACACAGGGTGGACAGGTGAGTGTAAAAAATATCATACATTGTTGTTGTTGCTGCTTGGCCTGTTGTTCCACAGCCTCCGCCTCGCGCATCAGTCCCAGTGAGCGGTAATAGTCGATCCACTGCTGCGAATAGTCCGGCTGCCCAGTAACCGGATTGATATTAACTTGTTGCTGTATAAATATATAATTATATGCTAACATACTTGCATTTTTCGGAAACTCACTCATCACATTATACTATGTTGATCCTTTTCAAGGTTGGGTACCAAACCAATTGAAACTTGTTTGGATATTAAGTCATTTCCATTCGTTTTTAGGGACTACTTCTCACGGTGGCAGAGCCACGCAGCTGTTCCCGCTGCTGAATGGGCCGGCTCGAACCGGATTAGTACCACGACCTCACA
>DWHO01004418.1:0-11082 GCA_018247575.1 Eurytides lysithous rurik
ACCAGCGTGGGTAGGCGGACGAACCGCTTGACGTACATGGCGGATGTCTTGTCAACGTTGACAGACATCCGCCACTTCGTTGTCGCTGACACGAGACCAAATTGCCGTCAACTTTCGTTTATGGCTGTTTTTTGAAAAATATGTGTATTTTATTTATGAATAAAATGCAGTTAGTGCAGCGTCAAATATCGGTCGACAAAGCATGCTCCAAGACTGGTTTATATACATCGAATCAGTAAGACTCAAAAAGAGCAATTTTTTTTAGCAGAATGCATATTTTTCAAGCACGATCATCGTGACGATTCTTTTTGAGCGTTTGGCTTTTAGACACGATCCCAGAGTTGATTATGCCACCATTAAATCGGTCGTCTTCGTTACAATGCACTGCTTTTCTATATTTATACTAACAAAGAATTTAAAGTCGACTTCTCGACTTGGCAATGATATGGACTAGTCAAGATCAGAAAACATTGGGATGTTTTCTGAACATGAGCCTGGGAGCTCTGAAGATAAAAGCTCGTATAATGATTATCTTAACTCAGTGATTCTTAAGTGAAATCAAAAACAGTATAAATGCTTAAAATTACATTTCGTCCTTTGCCAATTTATAAGATTCTTAACGAAAGAAGTCCAAAAATTTGGCATTCTGTAATTTTCCCTTAACTTGCCTGAAGTTTTTATTAGAAGGCTTTAATTTAATCAAGCTGCAAATATTAATGCCGAATTAGTTTCCTCAGTTTTATGGGTATACATTATGATATATTTTTTCAAAGCATCAGAATATCGTGTATGCATATTACAGATCGGCAGCTGAAGAATTGACAATGTTGTGGTACTTCCTCAAGGAAATTCTGCAAACGAGACCTTATAGAGACGAGGCTGTCTAGCAACCGAGGAACTATATAGTTACTGCAGTAATTGCTGGATATTACAATATTTTAACTAACTTTAATTTTTTATTTTGTATTGCTGAAACCCGTAAATAAAAAAAAATCACTGCCTTAAGTATCAGTTAGGTTTAGGTATAAGTATTAAAAACGTTGAAGAAATGTTAAAGTGATGTATTTTACCATTACCAATCTATTTTTTCATTATTTACGTGAGTAAAATGCCTACACATACGTATTTTCACGGCGAAAGTACACGTTCTGTCGGACTTGCATTGACTGAAACCCCCACGATGTTCCATCAGGCAGAGCCACGGGAACGCTCTAACACATTACGGCGATTCTGCCATCGCTGGTCGCCTTTGAAACCATTCTCTCTCTTCCAAAACAACGCACCGAAAAAATAGAGCGTAGAAGTGCACCTCGTAAAGCAGAACCAGCAGAAACTCATAATTTTTCGGCAGCGGAGAGTGACGCGTCGCAATACCGACACTTGTCACATCGTCACCCCATCGTATCAGCATTACAACCCCCGACCTCACCTCGACTGCAGGGTTGTGGCCACACGACTATTAATATATCCCCCCAGCCCTTAGAAGGGATATATGAAACGGGCTCCACTGGCATACCGTGTTTTGGTTCCTTTTGGGTTCATCGTAAGTACCAGGCCACGGTTAATAGAGCCCCTAAACCCCGCCACCCACTCCAAGGCGACGGAAACCTGTCAAAGAGGTACCACTACCAACTTTTCGCCACCACAATGAATATATGTTTGTTGTTTGTCTTAATTTCCTGCAACAAAGTATATCCGTCATATTTTTCGGCATAAATATTGTTTGTGAGTCAAAGACTGACGGAGGCTACTTTTCATTATTGAGATTTTTTTTAGAAAATCAGAACTCATACGAGTGAAACCGCTGATAGATTATAAAGTTTACAAAAAAATTCGAAAGTATATTTTGCAGAAAACATGAATTCTAGATTCTACGACGATGCTTACAAAAATATCGCCCAACCTTTTCAGTGTAATACAAAGCCGTGCTAAATCTGAATCTGAATAAAATAATAAAATAATTAAACGTTGATTCTGAATGAGAGAGAGAGCTATTATTGGAATAAGAAAGACAGAGGTTGGGGGATAAAGGAGCCTTGACTTACAGTCAAGTTCAACGACCTTAAACGTCTGGGTTGGAGTATACAATAGCATATTAAATGACAATGAAAGTAGCCTTTCTAATGAAAATATGGAAAGGCTTTTCTACTCGACTGCCCTAAAAAGATTGTCAGTAATGAATTACGGCTCCATGCGATTCTCCATTTTTTACATCTTGAAATGGCCTGGGAATGATGTGGAGGCGACCACATCATTCCCATGGTGTTCTGGCTTCAATGAAATTATTTACTGTATTACAAAAGTCCTTTTACAATTTTTTTTTAATTTGGCAATAAGAGCTTTCTGGACGTTTTCTGGAATACTATTGTAAATACGTATATATTGTCCATAAAAGAAATTACTGACTCGTTGTAAACGAGACTCAGGTAAAACAAACTTGTGTTTGTTCCTAGTGTTAATGTTATGCACGTCACAACTTCCTGTGAAAGTCATTAATATTTCTGTGAACGTACCTAACATTTTCATACACGTTTTGAGAAGTGATAGTCGATATGCCTATAGTCTTACTTTTTTCTCTCAGTGGCACTCTTGCATTAAACTTATAGATAGCATGAATAGCTCTCTTCTACAGTACGAAAAACGTATTTATGGCTGCATTATCCCACAGTGGTATACCATAAGACATAATACTATGGAAATAGCTAAAATAAACTATGCGAGCTGTTTCTACATCCGTGATAGATCTAATTTTCTTGATCGCGAATGCTACAGAACTGAGTTTACTCGCAAGTTTATCAATATAAGGGCCTCACTGTAGCTTTGAGTCCACTGTTAAACCTAAAAATGTTGTAGTCTCCACAGGTTCTAACCTCTCTCCATTCAGCAAAACACCATTATTTTTATGCTTGACATGGAGAGGAGAAAATTTAATAAATTTAGTTTTTTTTTACTATTTAGTAATAGATTATTTACATTAAACCAATGAACAACCACCGAGCAACGCTCTTTCATGTTTGCTCTGAACTACATAAGGTAGATCGTTTATATAAATAAGAAAGAGAAACGGCCCTAGAATCGAACCCTGTGGAACCCCCATGTCCCCCACTGGACCCCAGGAAACCTCTTGCCATTGCCATGACCATCGACCACCTCACTCACCGGACGAAACGTGGAAACACAAAAAACACTTCGCCGATTTTCTGTTAGATTGAGGTACTTCTCCGGTTCAAACCAGCCCATTTAGGAGCGGGAGCATCTGCGAGGCTCTATGACCGTAACATTATATAGTTATTCTGTAATAGTTTCAAATCCTGAACCAATATTTAGTTATAATTTTTTCATAATTTTAAAGTAATTAACTTCAACGACAAATTATTTTATTTTATTACCCTCTTAATTTATTACATTCATACAAAATTAATATTTTAAATATTATTAGCTCAAAGATGTTTGTAGGTTATCTATAAGGAAGCAAAAAAGCGTTTGTTGTGACATTTGTCGCCAGTGTAATTTTTGTTTTACTTTTGTATTCGAAATATAGTGTAATATATAATAGTGGAAATTATGACACATATTGTCCACGTAAAAGAAAAAACCCAAGATGAAAACACTTGCACACAGTTCAACGGACTTAAAGTTTCAAAGGTTGTAGACTAGTGAGGAAAAAGATACCAACAAATATAAAAACCAAAGTAAAACATTAAGAGGTAGTTTAAATTTACTGAATTGGGGAATTGTAACGTAAGAGAATTTCAATAAATAAAAAAAAAACAATTACAGGTCATTACAACAGAGCTTCCGCCGTTACTTTTTATTCCTTTCGTCTAGTGATATATACTTCGACATGAACAAAATAAAAAAAAAACAATAAAGATTTTATCAAATACAACTTATTTACGGATGAAAATAAAATAAAACAAGACAAAATCGGTAAAATTGTTTCACTTTAACAATTTTCCACACTATACAATTATACAAATTAACGCTTAATTATGACCTGTGAATACTAAATAACAATAATTAAATTAAGAATCAATATGAATTCATTGTAATTACGTCTGCATATTGTTAACTGGTGAATCAAAGTAAGTGAATATCTTTCAAAAATAATATAATTCATAATAATTTTATATATCGAGCCCCAATTAGGCATTGTTACTGTGCCGTTTTGCAATTTCGCGGTGGACTAACTAGTTAGATTAATTAACATTTTTTTCCGTCAATGTGATGGTTGTCCAAATTTTATTTCCCAGTAAATTTTATGTCCAAGTTTAGTTAAAATACTTTAAAGTCATTTGGTACACATTGTAAACATATGTCATGTAAAATAATTTACCAATCAATATATTAGTAAGTCATAATATATTTTTTTAGTTTTCAAATTTTTATTATATCTAAAAACGCCAACACTTAATTGACTTGGGTTGGTAGCACATCCATCCACATATTCTACCGCCATGCAGTTAAGAGTAATCACTACTGCATTCCGGTTTAAAAGGCAATGTTTCAGTGTAACTTCTGGTTTAAGAGATATATACCAACGACTTGCTCGTTTTATCAGTTCAACAGTAAAGCGACAATATTTCTTGTCCAAAATCTGTAATGTAATTTCTTGTTATTTTCTGGTAATTGAATTCATCCGGCATGTTCACACAAAAATGATATTTTGCGCACCTTACAGTTCAAATAATATTAAAATTCTGGAGAAGAGGTTCAGGAAGATCCGTCAAATATTATAAAGATCTAGGAATTTTTAATTAAACTAAGAAATTGTTAATTTACGATTCTCGTTCTTTAATTTTGTTGTCCAATTTTTGATCATTAATATAGGCATTAGCAATCAGGTTTTTAATATTTTTCTATTGATAATAAATTATATTATTGAATGCATTAATTATAAAGCATATTCCGTTTTAGATAAGTTTTGTTTCTATAAAATAAAAAATGTTTGGAATAATAAAAGATAGTGCTTATAAACAGAATCACACGTCAATACGTGTTATGTCGAATTAGACTTGAATAATGGTATAATGTTTCGGCCTTCACCTCTAAAACTAAAAAAGCTTCATCGAGACTTCTTCAACTGCACCAGTGGAAAGCTGGTTTTCACGATTTAATTGGATCCTACAGTTGTCTACTATCCAGTTTCGACGCGTCGCCAATTACCTTAGTCGGTGGTTTTGAAATTGGAGAATCGATGTCAATTCGGAAAAACAAACGCTGACAAGCAACCCTCTCAGCCGACCGATTCCTTGGAAAAGGGAAGTCAAATAGATATTCCGAGATCGGCGTTATATTCGATTCCAAAACGCCATTCAAACCCCACATCCGTAACATTAGAATCAATAACTATACTATAATGATTGTAATAGTATTAGAAGAAATAATACCCAAACGGTAAACTCAACAAAGGTGTCCAAAAAATTTAGCTAAATCAGTGATAGACAGAAATACAGTTGAAATCACTCGGCAGTTCAGTAAATTGAATTGTGCGGAGCTTAACGCTCAATTAAGTTTCTTCGTTTACAATTGTCACTTTAATTTTAATGCGTCAAAATTGATCGAAACACGAGGACGTTTAAATATACAACAAAAAAAATTATAATACTTTTTATAAATGTTTTATAATGACATCGAAACATAAATATAGAAAAACCTTTTCTGTCTATGTTTAGGCAAGTAGACATGGGAGTAATCGAGTAGTAAGACCTTAATGTATTTGAGTTTGAAAAAACGTCAAACACCATTCAATATTAACCAACGCTAAGTTTAATTTTTGCAACTTATATTTCAACATTAACTTTGTGGTGTACGTAAACCGTTGTCAACGAAATAAAAATAAATAAAAAAAAAACGATTCATAAGTAGAATACTAAAGTATTCAATTAAATTTCTGTTTTCAATAAGAACTCTGATATTGAAAAATACCAAGATGGGCTGGAAGGTAAAGGCTTAATCTGCTAGTCAAAAAATTTTGCTTCAGAACATACCACATTTTCAACGATGATTGCAATTTATCAAATGCCAAATTTATCCAAATACTCATTCTGTCATGCGCTAATCTAAAATTTACTTTTAAAATTTAAATTACAAATATGAAAATTTTTCTCCACCATCACACGCCGATAAAAATTCTGCACTTTTTGCTATCGAAGTCCTAGACTACCTATAAGAGGCATTCAAATCATAATATATTTATTCAAATAGACTTTTACAAGCACTTTTGAAGCCGGCCGCTCGGAATGTAGTTCTGTTGAAAAGAACCGGCGAGAAACTCAACAGTTGCTCTTTTAAAATAAAGTTACGTTATGTTAAGTCTTAATACATTGTAATAGGTATCCCGCAAATGAGTCAATCAATTAAGTTCCACGCATTTTGATTTACCAGAAACTACTGAACATTGTTATAATCTTAGAGCAACAAAATGTTTTTAATTTTGGTTTTAAAAGGGCCAAGTGAAATTTTATTAAATATGCGTATACTAAGGCCCGTGAAGAATTTTTACCTTTTGAAGACAAGAGATCGAGGATTAACTAGTTTATTTTTATTTCTAGTATTAACTGTGTCTGTCACTAATTTTTATAAAATTATTAAAATCTTGTCGAATAAATAATATATTACAAAGTATATATCGTGAAGCAACCATTAAAATACTACTTCTTTTAAAAACATCTCGCAGAGAATCTCATGATCTCAGATTATAAATACTCCGCACAGCTTCTTTATAAAGAATAAATACCGAATTTATTACAGCAATATTACTCCAGAATAGGATACCGTAAGACAAAATACTATGAATATAACTAAAATAAACTACTTTAGCTGTATCAATATCTGTCAATTGTCTTACTTACCTTACTGCAAAGACAGCTGCACTGAGTTTCCATAAATAAATAAATACCCGAGAAACCAGTTGAATCAGTAAGTTCCAATGCTTCGTTGTTAAGAAGCAAGCTGAATTTTGATTTTTAACATTAGGAAGGGTAAATTCAACACGTTTAGTTTTCTTGGCATTTAGTCCTTAATTATTATTATATTACTTATGGGCATATGTCTAAGTTGTATTACGGTGTATTAGAATACAATAAACTCAAATTAAGAATGTAACACGTAAATAAAGTATGTAAAGAACCGTAAGAAAACTGCAAAAAAAAAACCAAAAATCTGTTAGTACGTTAAGTTTTTGCGAGCATTTACTATACAAGATATTTACATGATAATTATATATTACGAAACAACTTGTTTTTTATATTGACTTTGAAAACATTCAGCTTAGAACATAACTTCCAATAAAGTTTATACTTGTTTTGTTACTTTCCCTTAGCTCGTTGCGTTTACAAATTAAATCGGTAAAGTCACGATATGTTACCGAAATTGAGTTTTGTGAAATCTATAACAAACTCTTTGTTTTCTTTACTATGTAAAAATGAGCAGTATTTCAGAGTAGTCCAGAATTTCTCGAATTAAAACCCTTTTTAGAAATTATTATTTTATAAGAAATCTCATTCAAAGAGAAATTGTTAGCTATTTTTAAATTATAAGTTTGCTTGTTTTTAATCTTTTCTCGGGATTAAGATAAGGTTATACTTATACTACCAAAATATCAATATGCCATCATGATTCTTATTATCTTTTAGTTAAGTGAGTCCGTCGACGCTTTGGTAGTTGTGTCCCAAAGCAATAATTATAACTATGAAACGAACCATTGCTTTCTGTAGGTTCTAAAATCTTTAAACGAAATTTGGACCTCAGGGACGCTGAAATTAAGTCACATGTCGTTATTAGGGTATTATTTAATTCATGTTTAATAAACTACGCACGTAAGTAAAGTATTTGATACTAGGACAAAATAAAATGTAAACAAAACATACTGAACTATATAAAATTTATATATAAATATACATGAATCAACTGCCTGGTGCACTACGTAAGTGCTACTGGGGTACTATCGATCGATTCTCTACTTACGGCGCAGTATTGGAGCACACACCAGGACGTTGGGGTCTATCCAATTAGGACGTGGGGTCTATCCAATTCGTAGAAACTAGCATTTCCACGGCTTCGGCGATCCGATGAAGCTCTATAGAGCCGGATGGGCTAAAAGCATCAACGTCAGTCAAGATAAGATAAGAAGGAGCACACATCGGAAAAAAGTTTAACAAGACAACCGTAAGTTTTTGCGCCATACATGCCTAAATAAATATTTAAAATACTTTAACTATTAAGGAGTTAAAAGAATTATTGCCTCATAAATATTTTAAAGCCAATTTTTATACAATTTTTGGTCTTTATAATATTGTAGAAGTAAACTAGAAGAAAACTATTAAATCTTTGGCGTTACTAAACGTCTAGTAAACGTCCGATATTTAACAGCAAATGAATTTTCTATATATTATTTTTTATGAGCATTTTGACACACCCGGATCCACACAAAACATTTTTAATTATTTCTAAAGCAAGAGTGTTGAAAATCTTGAAAGAGAACTAAAAGACTTCCCTAGAAAAGCTTTTCCAAAACCTATATAAAATAAAATAGTTTATATAGGTTTTGGAAAAGCTTTTCTTTTTATAGTTATTTTTTTTTCTTTCAGTAGTTATTTTTAACCAATTTGTAATATTTCATCGATCCTTTATTTAGTGAAATCTTCCCTATATAATCATTAATTAATATTTAAACAGTTCGTTTTAAAACACTTAATACTATTAAATTGAACGCATTTATATGATTTTATGACATAGAGTGATGGAACGAAAAAGTCGTGCATTGAATGATTAGCGACACCTAACGACATGAAGCCTAACACTGCATCTGGCACTGCGTTCGTCACCTAATAATTAATCGTCGTAAATTTCTGGCAATGTTGCGCTCAAAATTTAGTGTTTATACTTTAGTTCATGTAATAGAATAATAAGTAATGTAGTGAAATCACCCCCTTAGAATAAATTATTACATTCCTTAGCTGATCGATAACAGCAAATACTGTTGTTATAAACGGGTACATAATATGTTAAGAAATAAAATTATTTTAGATGAAAGATTTTTCATGAACGATAAAAAAAAAATATCATGATTGTTTTTTCTTTATTTGTTTCACTTTATAGTTTCATGAAACACAATTTTGTTACAAAAAAATTGAAACAAATGTTTTAAATAATGATTGGTAGACCTCAATATAGAATAAAGAAAACTATAAAAGACTGATCAATGTTTTAGAACATAATTTCTTAAAACAATTCCAGTTTTCACATCATATGAACTTAGTTATATAATGATTGATTTTGAAGTAAATCCGATTAATACTTAATAAAAATCCGAGTTCTAAAGCACGAAATAATTTTTCTTCGATTTTGAGACAAGTTTTTATGACGATTTACCTTACAGAAACTCGATGTTTAATTGTAATTTGCTCAAGTTAAAGAGACAGCGAATTGCTTTTTTTCCGCTAAAAGAAATTGCTCTTGCCATACCTATGGATAAAGTAAGACTTACTAAACAGAATACGATTGTAAACTTTATGGTAAAAGATCATCATCATCTCTTACTATGCCTTTTTCGTTATTTGTTATGGACCTTTTTTCGTAATGGATATAAAAATAAAAAATAGAAACCGAAAATTTTATATTTTTTTTTTGGAAGGAATGTTGTTACTGTTACATAGTACTTTGCAATTCGAAAACTTTTCAACCGCGAAAAAAAAATTCAAAACAAGCATTCACATTCACTGGTGAAAATTATCTTCTTACTTTCTTCCGCGTTTTGTTCAGTGAGTGAGGCGCCGGTGGTCCACCCCCCTTCCTCTTTTTATTCCTGCCTTTCCTTTCCAAAAATTTCTCACCTTGAAGACCGCAAATGTCCATTTTTAGTGGTCATTAATTTCCATTTGGTGAGCCGCTCACTCGTTTGCTCTCCGTGGTCTATTAGAAGTGGTCAGCGCAAATGAAAAGGTCACTTTTGCACTATAATATTTCTTGTGCAGGCTAATTTCTTTTAGATTATCTATGGTCCAAATCAGCCAAGATACATGGTTTTCTTTTTTAAAACAGGCCCTTTCTAAATAAATCCATACCTTTATTCGTGTTTTTTTTTTAATGTTTAGAAACGAATTCCTTGCAGCTTGTTTATTTAAAATTCACTTCGTATTTAAAACCTAAAATAACGATTAAGTAGCCTTAATATGATAGTATCGAGATGATATCAAACACTGTTCGCCCTGGCTCAAAAAACAATGTACTTTTCCTGACAACCAATTTGCTTGATTGTTGGTTATTCCTGTATATTTTGCTGAGTCCTTGAGCATACGAAAACTCCGTACCGCTATCTGAATCGAACGACAAACGACGACGACGACGTACGAAGAGTGTACGCCGGGATTGCAGCGATTTGAGAAAATTTGTATTTGCAACGATATCAATGTTTCAGATAGTAGTTGGAAAAACTGCTATTTGATGTGAACTCATAAACATCGACTTTAATACCATTTTTGTAATGAATTTTATTTTTTATTTTATTTACCTATACCTATTTGAATATAATACCCGTATAATGACGATAACCCGATGTCTACCCTATTTTAGCAATTACCTTTATTCTGCTGCGTAAAATGCTATTCGTATCTTGCACGTAACAAGTTGGCGCCAGTAATACAAAGCGAAAAGGGTAGCTAACGCAAATCTATGTAATCTTATTATTATACGCAGTAATTTTGTAAAAATAATGGCTGTATATAATTCTTCACTTGATAGCCTTGTCGATAAGCTTAAAGTGGAAATGTTTTTTGCTTCCGCGTTTCGTCTGGTGAGTGAGGTGGCCGGTAGCCCATCCTCTCCTTCCCTTTCCCCTGTTCTACTTCCCTCCCTACCTCTTCCTCCATCCTCGGGGGACCCCTTTCGCTCTCTTTCTTCTCTTTCCTCCCACACACTCCCTCTTTCCAAAATTCCGCCCCTGAAGGTTGGTTGTTTCCGCCCCTCGAACCGGATTAGTACCACGACCTCACAGAAAATCGGTGTGAAGTGGAAGTGTTATGGCTTCCGCATTTCGTCCGGTGAGTGAGGTGGCCGGTGGCCCATCCCCTCCCTCCCCTT
>DWHO01004419.1:0-11079 GCA_018247575.1 Eurytides lysithous rurik
GTTACTAACCTAATGGGTTCGGCGTCGCAGCTCGTGGGTTCGATTCCCACCCGGGACAAATATTTGTACGAACTACAGATAGTTATTCCGGATTTGGCCAGTGAATTTTTTGTTTGTAAAACGTACGATAAAAATCTTATTATCATTATCTATCTTACAGTAAGAGCAGTGTTTATTTAAAAAGAAGAAAAATAACTAATTCATTCTACCGATGTAGACGAATGTCGTTTATCTTTAAGAGACAAAATGAAATACACTGAAACAATCAACATATCTAACATATAAAACTTAATTACCACTATCTTCTTTGTCCGAGAACCATAATACATTCTGATATTGTTTCTTATCGGTCTTGTAAGTGATCGGAACGAACCATCGGTAGCTGAAATAATCAAATTAATAAATGAAATTTTCTAAACAGATATGCTAGAATTTTTATTATATGAATGAATTTTATCGACATATGTTTGCAGTCCAAATTCCAGCCACGGGACTGATATGTCTTACGGGCAATTCGTATCACCCGAGACTAATATGGAAATAACGTGGAATTTTTTAATCATATCAAAGTGATATACCGCAAGTCACACCTACAAAAAGCAAACAAACGTCTTCGTCTTAAAATAAACAAATAAGTAAATATCAAGAGGTTTCACACGTGGCCGTCTGACCCCAAACTAGGCAGGGCCTGTACTATGGCAACCAGGAGACTGATATTAATACTTATATATTTTAAATGCATACGTTTAAAACATAGTTAACACCCAGACGCAAAACAAATACTTCTGCTCATCGCACAAATATTTTGTCCTGTGTGGGAATCGAACCCACGACCTACGGCTTGGCAGTCAGGAGCACTAACCTCTACAACGGACCAACATGATTATTTTAAATAAAATATATTAATAGAAAGTACCGACACTATATTGATATAACACACAATAACGTAATAATCTATGTAGGTAATTGAATGTATTTACTCATTATCGATATTTGTCTCATATTTTTGTTTAGCAACAAGGGACAGTCGCTTCTCTTCTTATCTGGACTGACGTTGATGCTTTTAGCCTATGCGGCTTTATAAAGCTTCATCGGATCGCCAAATCCGTGGAAATGCTAGTTTCCACGAATTGGATAGTTAAGAATGTGTATCGTACATTCATTGCGTAAAATGAGTTAACAGTCCGTAAATTAATATGTTTTTTAATTTTTTTTTAGAATAAATAATATGTGTAGTAAAGTACACACGATAGCAAACATTTTCACTAGCTAATTCTTATAAAAGAATTGTATAAATTTGGGTGATACTTAGAACTATAATATCTTGTTAAACTTGAGACTATCACAAATATTAAGTCTAATAACTTGTACGCAGACTTGGAAAAAATTAGGATACAAATAATTAATTTATAAGTAAGATATATGGAGGTGTAAGTTAACATGAAGTGAGCATGGGTTAATACGACAAAAGAAAGGATCCTGCTATTTAGGCACATCTAAAATAATAACTCAAAATAATAATAAAACTAGCTGAAGTTACAAAAGTTCAATAGTAAATTTATATACGATTAATATCGACATATACGATTAAATTCAAGGCTATTTATATTTACTTATAAAACTCTCGATCTGGATGCAATACCGCTGTGTTTGATTTATTCGTCCGCATGAAGTTTTGAAAAGCAGCACCGAGTGCGTTCAGAAATCTAGATGCCCATGGACATTCCCGCATTGCGGCGATTTGGATGATATCATTGGTCCCGACGTGTATCGTGGAATCGCTCAGCAACATCACATGCCAAGGCATTCTCGAATGTATCCACAATCTGTGAAGAAATAAACATTTTTAATCTAATAATATGATCCCTAAAGGGGTGTCTCTTCAGCCGATATTCGATGGATATTCGATATATCCATCTTAACAGCAGAGGCCGAAAGAATCCACTTGTATATGCCCAAATAATTGTGCATTACAATATTTCTCGTGCAGTTGTTCGATCTTTTTTTGAATTTGACGCCGTAACTAAAGGTACAACATGAGAAATATACTATATTATGATCAAAAATAAACCGAACTCAAAGTCGTCTAAGTTATTAAAACATACCGCAACGACAAGCCAAACGCAAGACCAGGAATTAATTCTAGGCCGTAATGCATAAAATTCCCGTCATTCTCTAACTATCTTGGAGACCAGGACCAACCGACACCGAAATTAGATGCAATTATGTTCGCTTAATATATTTTTTTACGTCTTCAATTTCGAGAATTTAGTAAGTCACCTGCAAAAATGCCGTCCGGGTTGAAAGAGTACTTCCGTGGCATCGTATCCTCGTGTTTGTATGTACGTTTTAGGCTTTGGTAAATCACAGTCGGCAAACCAATCAAATTTCTCCACGAGTACATAGCCCGGCTCTATGTAATCTTCTTTCGGTACGCCAGCATGCAAAAACACTCTCGGGTGCAGTAAGCCACATGATATCCTCAAGCAGTTCTCTTCTGGACCGTCTATTTGAAGGTATAGTGGTGCAGTTTTCGATGCTGGAACGTCGATCTCTTTGTTCGGAGCTGATTTTGTAATTTTATACGTTGGATTGCTTGCGATGGAACAGAACTGATACATCGACGGATAGTAGAGAAAACAGGCCCTCTTCATAAGTTTTTTAATCTGAGGGATATATATAAACAATATTTACCAGTACTGCAATAAATCTATGTATTCTATTTCATTTGAAAAGTTCAAAGTGCGGAAATCCAAAATGTTGCTTTCTTGATAATATTGAATGTTTGGAACTTTATTTATAATGCTCTTATTCTCACTCATTTAAAGCATCAAATTTGATTTATCCTATTAATTCCAAATCGCTTTTAAAAAAACTCACCGCATCAAATTGGACCCAATCGCGCATTTCTTCTTTTGTTTGCGGTGTTAACGTCTGATTAGTTGTAGTAGATCGATTTACCGCTTTAGTCGATTTTTTTACCTGAAATAATACAAAAATGCCCTGTACGTCTTTTCTTGGTTGCTTATAAATTTTTTAATAAGCAACCGAGTTTTAGTTTTGTTAATAGTTCTTTCAACAATTATTCTTACCGTGGCGTTTGTTTTCCCGTGTTCCTCTCGAAAGAAAATAGTTATCTGAAATAAATCAAATAATAATATGTAGCTTATGTGATCAAAGTTTTTATTTAAGGTTCAAAAAATAAGAGAATAGATAAATAATTTTAGCTTTTTATCTCTGCTTATAATAATTTCAAAACGAAATTTTAATAATTTTCGAACCTACATTAATAAAGATTGTTAAAATTAAAGACGTTGGGATAGAATCGTATTATTTAGATGTTTCCACCAATGACTATATAGTTATACTTGAATTGGATCTCATTCAATTCAAATTATGAGATATGCCTCAAGGAATGTGACTCTTGAATTACATCTCTCATAATTTTACTTGAATTTCTTACCGAGAAAATTTTATATAAAAGCTAAACCATCTTAAAATCCACAACCTTCGAAGGATAATTTATACTCATATCGATATTTCACATGTATTATATATTGTAACATTATAAAAGTAATATTCTCTATAACTATTATTGTTGAAGAAATTACACTGTAAGTGGGAACTGTCATTTACACAATTTAGATATAATTTCAAGACTTTTTCTTCGCGAAGAAAAATCTTAGGTCATAAAATTACGAGAACATTGAAGTAGATAACATTACCACTTACCGAGTCGGTACTTTGAATATCTAATAGGTGTGGAGCGAGAGACAGTTTCAGTAAACCATTCGTTTTCAAAAATCTCGTCCTTGGACAATCGTAGGCCTCATACAAGCCGTGCATCCGCGCCCAATCGACCCACCTGTAGTGCTTCCACAGTGCTACTTCTAATCATAATGCATATGTATTATCTTTATACAGGTTTTTCTTTAAAAAATATATAAGTATGTATATCACTTGTATGGTTACCATGGTACGGGCTCTGCCTATATATTATTATTATTAAAATAATGTGTAAAGTATTCCCAAACATTTCTTTTCTCGTAGACCACATTTAAAATTTTGCTGGTTTCGGTGAACTCCTGCTCTCGTCAAAAGATGTAGATTAAATCTATTCAAAACCCCCATCCCTTGGGTCATTGGCACACTTGGACCACTTTGGTAATAACTGCTATAGAATAACAACCCTATATCGCAGAGGTTCGTAAATATAAAACTCCGGACACAAAAATACACTCAAACCTGGATCAACTATTTGTAACTCACAAATTTTACCCAGCATATGAATCGAACTCGCAACGCGGTCGCTCACGTATAGTAAGAAACGAAAAACTAAGACTAGACCTTAATAAAATGTCATATACGACTGGAAATATAACAGGCGATACAAGTTACGAATAATAAAATGTGACGACAAACGTGACTCTTCAACAAATGGCTAAGTGGCGAAAATTTCACAGCTGATAATAATGCGCGACTGCGATATAAAAAACTTGGTGGTGTCGTCGTCTATAATTATTATTTTTACATCCCATCGTCGAATTCACAACTCAAAATATAAACTCATTAAGCTTTTGCCCTACGGCGGTTTCTTCGATTACTTCACTAATAGATCTAACTGTTTACACAACAGTAAAATTTATGACGCGAGGCAATTATATGAAAATTAACGTAAGTATTTCATTCACCAATTAATTACCAGGTTCCGATAACGGCTTCTTGAGCGGTAAGTCTCTAGCCATAACGACTAGTAGTTGCAACTCGAATGCCGGCGTTATCCCAGGCAGCGTATAAGGTGGCAAATCTCTCGTATCTTTTATCAAAATGGTTGCCAATGATCTGTGCTATAATAATTTACAAAGAATAAGCTCAACTGAATGTTATTATTCATTATATTTTGATATATGTATTGAAGTTTCGTTTCTTTTATTATTGAAATGTAAAACTAGATTAAGAATCTATAGAGGAACCTTGAAAACGAATACATCCTTATTGCTCGGCTTCTTGGCTTTAGTTTTGACGGTACTTGCTGTTGTTTCATCATCGTCATCCCATACGAATTGCGGCACCTCCGAGGATATACGTTTCCATAAGCGATCGGCATCTACACCAGCAAACGAAGCATTAAGATATAAAAAGGTAAACAAAAGTTGTTTCACCAAGTCTTGTCAGGAGTAACTTTAGGTCATTTAAACTTTCAGGCATTGTTGAATTTGAGAATAGTTACACGATTTTAAGATATCCATAATGAATTTTCGTCAGTTATTTTATTAAGGAAACTTAGGCTATTCTGTTAGCAATTAAATTCGTACAATCGTAATACAAGTTGTATATTACCACCATTAATAATGTTCAAAGTCATAGCTCCGGTGAGAGCGTGCATAATGTCGAAATCATCAAACCGCTCGTCCTCGTAGTTATCTGATCGGTCATCGAAATCCATACGGGGAGCGGCTAACTTTAACAGTGCCTGTAATTTGAATATTAACCAACCAAAGTAACATTAATTTTGAAGTCGTAGGATTCTTTAGCAGTCTACATGAGGCGACACGATTGCATTGCCAATTATTTACGGTGAACTACAATACTTCATTCTTATTAACATCGGAATCAACTTCAATCATCTTAATAACCATGCTAAATCCATCTCCGCTTTGTATAGCTGTTTGCGACGTCGAGCTTTTAAGATCTTTAGCGAATACGTTTGAATCCTTGCAGAAAACTTCATTTCTAAAGTCTATTTAAAATAGGTAGAGATAACGCTTACGAAAAGTAGCAAGACGGTTAGAAACTTACCTTACATATTAACAAAGGCCACAAATTTACAGATGGAGTTGTCGCAGTAGCAGGTGCCTGCTTCCCTTTCTCGGGCTTTACGGAGTTTTGACTGAAGGACGGTGCAAAGGGCAGTAGCGGAGATTCATTCGCGTCGATGGGAACCTGGTCACTCACCCACACGCAGCGCCAAGCGCCAACATAGTATAGACGTACAAGGTAGCAGCCTGTATTATAGATTTTAATTAAATAAGTACAAATTTTGTGAACTTGCATATTCCAGTGCTCAACGTCGAACACGATTAACATGAACTTTTTAAAATTCTGATTAAAACAAATATCCTATTGGAATTATCCTACAAGGGACTAACCAACCACGCAATTGTTATTACAGATTTCATTATAAATAGGACTCGTGCTTAGTTCACTCCCATTAGGCGGTCGTCCAACACGAGTAGAATGAAATATTGAAGTAAACTCAAGGTAACGGCACCAACCCACCGCTCGAAAATTACATTTTTTTATGGAGAAGGTGGCAAACAACAAGAGGCTCACCTGGTGGTATGCGATCACCGCCGCCCATGGACATTCCTGCCATCAAAAGACTTGCAAACGCGTTGCCTTTATAGTGGGAATGGAAGGAAGGGGAGGAAAGGGGGGGAGGAACTTTTCTTTTTTTCCAAACAATAAAAGTCACATTTACCAATAAGGATTACCATTTTTCGACAACGCAGGGCGATGTTGTTGACCGCCCCCATGTTTCAGCCCTGGCGAGTAAACATGATATCGTGCTCTCCATCCATCCGGTGGGATGTTGAAAAGAAAATTTTCCCACTGATGCTCAACCTGAAAGTAACCGAATAAAGATCCACAAAAAATCATACGAGATCTTTCCCTTTTCTCCTACTTAGAGATCATTGAACTCTATCTAGCGCTGACAGGTTGGATATGGAATCCTAAAGTAATAATTGACATTCTTTGACATTCTGACTGGTATGTTAGTGTAGTGGAAAGAGGGTGGGTTCGATTCCTACCCAGGACAAAATATTTGTCCGATGAACAGAGGTATTTGTTCTGTGTTGGGGTGATAAAATCTATATAAGTATTTAATTACAAACATAAGTATTGATATCAGCTATCTCGTTACCATAGCAAAGGCCCTGCCAGATTTGGGATTAGATAGCAATGTTTGAGATGTACTAAGTTATCTGTAAGTGGTAGAAATTTTTGCAGTTTGCCCAGGGTGGTACTTTTTTTACTGCCGTTCAGAAATTTTAATGCAATTCTGTTGCGGTTTAAAAGGCAATATTGTTAGCGTAATTAGTAGGCTGTAGAACCAGACCATCTTAATTCTCCACGTGACGAACGTAGCGCAGTCCCAAGAAGTTTTGAACAGATGTTAGTTAGTTATCTGCAGTCGTGTCCCTTACTACGAACGAAGAAGAATGACGAACTCGCAACGTCATTTCATTTCTTAAAAAAAAATGATCTACCCACATTTTAAGTCGATTGATACAAATTACTCGTTGTCATATACTTAGAAATAGTAAACATCATGTATAACTCCGTATAGGTATAAGTGTTCGGTTTTTTTTTTAAGCAAGCAACCTTCTCCTAAGTTCACACTATCCTGAAAGCTTTCTTTGGCCATTTAATTAGTAGTGCGTATCTAAATCGCTGAATACAATCCTTCGGCGCGATAAGCTTAAACTCAAGAAACGTCGAATTCAAGGACTTGATAATACAGCACGTACCGTGAAGTCTTCTGCCCTTTCCAGTATGTAGCAAATAGACAGCACGTGTCTACAGAACGAAGACATTTGCAAGACCTGATAGTGCGATAATTGTATGTCAGCGGGTGACATCTTGCCACCATTGTTATCCTACAAAATAAAATATTCAAACAATATTTCAGCTTTGCTTTGCAGCCGGTTACTTTTTATTCAAATTAAGCTTTTCTCTGGCCATTGTATATAAGTTGAAGAAATTTCATCACATTCTGTAATTATCGGTATATCTATATATCTCGTAATGATTTCTTGTACTTGCGCGAATACTATATTTAAATTCCCGACGTTTCAAACTCTACTAAGTCTACGGGACAGACTAGTATCTTCTATTCAGGAATTTAAAACCAAATTAAACGTTTCTCGCCTGCCCTTCTCAGCAGAACTGCATTCAGAGCCAGTGGTAGCTCACGAATAAAATTTAAAAACCACGATTCATAAGTCCTTTAAAGGCCTATTTGAATAAATATATTTTGATTTGATTTGAATTGAACGCGATACAATCCGTAAGTTAAAATATATTTAACTTTTTTAATATCAAACTAAATTAAAAGTACTAGTGTACTAGTATTAGTGTTTACACGAGTACTTATATATTTTTATATTTCTTATGAACGCTGCCTTTATTGTAAGATGGGAATATCCTGTGTCACAAAGGGAAAATTTGCTCCGACTGAGAATGGAACCCACGACCTACGATGCTAAACGCTACTCTTGTATACATACCATCGGTGTTTACTGCATAGCAAAATAATGATATTAAACAATATCAATTAACATGGTACCACTTGCTCGTTTGGTTTAACTACCTCCGTGATAAAAGGACACGAAAATTAAAAGGTAATAATTTAAACGGCAAACAAGCAAATGGCTACATAACATGAAGCGGCTATCACTGTCCATACAATCCACAATCGCATTGCCCATGTTTAAATAAATTCACCCTTTATTTACTAATTACAACAAAACAAAATGCCAAAAGTTTAAATACTTCAAATTACATCGGACTTTTGCAAATTTGCGTCTTATATACATAAATTCAATCACATGACCAACTCGTGGAAAATTAGCATTTTCACGGGTTCGGTGATCCGATGAGGTTTTATAGAGGCGAATAGGCCGAAAGCTCTAAAGTCTACATAAGACACAAGAGTCACCCGCATGAAGCACATCAGGAATTGTTGCGCCATATCACAGCCAAGGCTTACATCGAAAATATTAATTTCGGCCTCCCACAGCGCCTTCGCCAGGTCTTCCGCTCTGACCCAATCACGGAAGCGTCTCCTCGCCGACCTCGGCAACGGCTGGATTTGTTCATCTACCCATGATTGGTCGCCTTGTAGCTTCGGCGCACCTTTGCCAAGCCGCACAGCAGATTTGAAGGCAACCGGACCCTTATAAAATACATTCAAAACATTCAAACAAGACCATAACACTTTACGAAACTATTTAAGAATTTTATTGCGTTTGCAAACATGATAACGAAAATGTTAAAAGTTAGCTAAATGGCACATAAAAATATGATATAAAATATTGGATAAACTATTAAAAATATTTTAAAATGTACAATTTCGATATATAATTTAGTTTTATAAAATACATACGGGTTACAACTGTTACAAATTAGAGATACAATAGTACCTATTGTATCTCTAATTTTTATAATAAAAAATATAAAGGACAAACAATCAATTCGTTCCAATTTATCTCTAACCAATATTTTTCAACGACAAAAAATGTAATCTTTGCGAAAATATCATTTAATAGAAGGACTAAAACTGAGTAAATTATTTCTTCCGCAAAGCGCGCCCAAGCAAAGTACGTATTACCAGCTATCCTTCGCTTGAACAATAATGGACAAGAATTATTACCTAAAAATTATTTTTATATTAAAGGCAAATTATTGAGCATAATCATAGCACGCCTCCATGGTCTTGTGGCATAGACCCGCGTTTTACGAATCGGAGGCCGTGGGTTCGCATCCCGCAGAGGGCAATGACTTTGTATTATTGTTTTTAGTTGGGATAAGACGGGGAATCGGAAGTGTGCGAAAGCGTTCCTGTGACCCCGCCTATATGCGCCCTAGGTGGAACATCGTGGGGGTTTTGTCAATCGGTGAGTGTGACATAACCCGTTCTTTCCCCCGCGAGGGCAAGTATGCGTAAGCATTTACCCACGTAAAACAAGGGCATTAGGGTTGACCATCTGATTGGCTGAAAAGTAAGATGATCCATGCTTCGGTTGGTTTTATCTGACCAACCAAATACATATAGCGATACCGGCTACTCGATGACGCCATCTAGCGGTGGCCTGAAGGAGTTGTTACTTAGTGGTCGATTTAATGTCACCGCCTCTGCGACTAATCTCTTACCGGTCGTGTAGGGTATCCGTCCCATCACGCTATGAGAATAAAGGAAGTGTGAGTGGCTCTGTGTCTGCACAAACACTTGTGCTCTATAATGTATCCCCCGATTTATGATCGCCGTGCCTAGTATCGGTCGGGAGGATATTATTATTTTTATTATATGCTAGCAATAGCTGATTTTACATTAAAAAAAACTAAAATACACCTATTAAAAACTACTATATGGAATGAGTTAGGTAAATGAATGGAGATGTCAACACGAATTTAATTAGCTTACTCAAATGCATACACCAATATACTACCTAACCATAAAAAATACATTTTGATTCTCCATAAGTCTCTTGTTCCTTGAATTACTTGAATATATGAGATGATACATATTAAGTCCAGTTCAGATTAAGAACAGTGTGGAATTTTAATAAATAATAAAATTAAAGTAAAACACTTTGTATTTTCTACGCAATTGACAACAAATATTTGTTAAAGGTTAAAACATTTTACAAACCATTCCCCAGAACTCTGTCGATAGCTCACTGTCTCGAAATTCCCTAAAAGGACATTCCGCATGACTTGCACTGAGGTCAAGTAGACTTTTATTTGTATCTATTGCCTTCATTTCTATATTTCACACGAATTGGCGATGGATATTTTTCTGAACAATTTCGTGAACGAGAAACGTCAATGTCTCTTCCAAGTTGGAAACATAAATATTTTATTTTTCTTTCTAGCGTTTGTATTTATTATAAGAGGTTTATATTTTGTTGGTTTTATCTTTCGTTTTTATACCCAGCTAATTTATATATTTCTAATAAAATATTAACGGAACGAGCTTTAAGCTAGTAAATTTATATTCACATTAATATTTTATAGGTTTCCGATTCAGCTAAAATTTTTACATATTTGTATATGTATAATGAAATATTCAATCTAATTACCTAATTGTTAATTTCGAATAATTAGGTAATTAGATTGAATATTTCATTATCTTTATTTCTATAAAATAAAATTTCATATAAACTGTGTTGAACATATCTGTGTTAAGTATGTGTATAAGTATGGTGTTGTAATAAACATGATCTCCTCCCGACCGAATCCGGCCACGGCGGCCGATCTACAAGAGATCAGCCAAGTGCGCAGGATATATTATAG
>DWHO01004420.1:0-11078 GCA_018247575.1 Eurytides lysithous rurik
CATTATCCTTATTAGGACCGCCAGGATTAATAATTTCTTAGCGTGTTTTTTTAGTTTTTTTAAACTATTATTTTTTACACTGTGTTATGTGACATCGAGCAAATAAGAGTAAGTAAACGTTAGGCGCTAGTAACCTCTTATTGATTATTTTCGTTTTAATCGTATTATACCAATTATTTTGCTTTGAATCTATAAATTACTCGACTTTGTTTTATAATATCTCAAACAGTAAGAAAAGACATAATTTCTTTTCTTTCTCTAAGAAAAGACTTAATTTCTTATGCTCCCTGTATTTCGGCATATTTTCCTATTATCTTTTGAAGCATGTGCAATGAAAAACATTACTGAATACTGAATAAGTGGAGGTTAAAGAGTTAGGTCAAAGATTATTAAAATTCGCATTGTTTACGTTATTTCTTCATTATAATAACTTTTGTTTGTTTTGGTAAAGATGAACGCGATTAAAAGTACTGTGTTGTTCTGTGACATTTTATTCATCTTGTATTTGTTTACGAACAGAGTCATCTCAATAAAAGATACTAGACTCTGAACGCGTCTTGGCTGGTATAGATTTTAGTTTGGTTGATATTTGCCATTTTTTAAAGATTTAAAAAAGTAAAAAGCAGTGCGTTAATAAAGTTATTGTAAATTTTAAGTGCTGGCTTCATGGATAATTGTTATATATGTTTTTACGACATTTTTTTATTAAGTAGACTGATCAACTAGCAACCAGCTAAGCTGATAATAAGCGTTCACATGCGTTCACAGACATTTGCAACATTACAGAACTTGCAATTGCGTTGTCAGTCTTTAAGGGGGTCAATTTTTAAAACAGGGAAGGAGAAGGGGAGAATAGTGGGGGAAGGGGATGGAGACAAAGGTAGATAGGGAAATGAGAGAGGGAGGAAGGGGGATAGGCCATCGGCCACCTCACTCACCTCACGATACGCAAAAGCACAGACACTTACACTTCATGCCTATTTTCTGTGAGGTCGAGGTATTTAGCGGGTTTGAATCGGCCCATTCAGCAGCGGGAACAGCTGCGTGGCTCTACCACCGTAAAAATGAAGTATCGATAATAACTTAGAAAATCTTAAAACGATACAGAATGGAACTTAATTTTTATAACAATAAGTCACAAGAACAGCTAGCCAAGCTTCTGATAGTCAGTGACAAAGTTGCCCATAACAGTATAGCGTCACTGATTGGCTATGCTGCTCTAGTCACTAATATGATGTTGCGCTTCAAACCAAAACACGACGATTGACTGAACTTACTTTCAGAAGAACAACTGGCAATGGTCGAGCGTCACACTATTGCTCGAAATGAAGCGATATGTGTGTCTAATAAGTGGAAGGACACTTTGTACTTGATCAACCGCCACGCGGTAATGTCACAGCACTATTTTCCAGTTTGAAGGGTAATACTGCCAGTTAGTTGCTGCACAGCGCACGCAACATCTTAAATCTCCGAGTGATGGGTGTCTTATGATAACTGAAGTTACTGCTTTTAGCATATGCGGCTCTATATCTTCTATCTTCATTGAGCACCGCACCTGTGAATGCTAATTCTCACGGGTAAGTAGTGCCTGAGTGAAGCAGATTTAGTCTGGGCGACTTGTTTTCCATCAGGCCCGATTTGCTACCTTCGTCATTTTATTCCGATTGATGTGTTACCCACGTCCGAATTTGTTTCATTCCTTTTATTTTTTGTGTCAATATTCACACAGCTGTCCGCTCTGCCGATGCTCCAGCAGTTCGGGCTCCTGTTCCGTGACAAATTCGCCCGTCTCGGCATCAGCAGCTCGGAGACGACGACCATTATCAACATGAACTCCGCCCTGACCTCTTGCGTCGGTGCGTGACGCGCCTCGCATGGTAACTCTCCGATACCATACCGGCCGATTCTAAGTTATATGTTATTCAGTAACTACAATTTAGGCCAACAAAAATGATGCCCGTTTATAAGATGCGTTCAACAGTTCTGCTCTTACAATGTCGCGTTCAAAATTGACTTATCTTAGACGTAAAATTTCTGTTTTTTAGTTATGAAATATTTATAGATTTGCTCGGCCTATACAAGAGTACCTACAGAAAAATAACGCGTGTAACATATATAAACTTAATATGTAATATAAATAGAAGAGTTTATGAGTGCCATTAGCCTAACTTTAAATAGCAAAAGTAAAGTATATCAATAAAAAAAAATGTAAAAATACAGTATTAAATACTACATTATTATACATACAATTAAATACTATTCACAAGTTTATTATTGCGACCTTTTTTACTAGAAAAAGACAATACAGAAACCTTAACTTTTTTAAAACCAAAATGTTTCTGTTTATTTACGATAGTTTTCAATTAAACAAGAAGAAACATAATTCATGCAATTGGTTTCAAAGTAGGACGCTGTCAATCGACAGTTGTACCATACGGTAAAGAGCTTTATTTCTTATCATCAAATAACTCAAATGAGCTTAGTAATAATAGTTTAACCTTTTCATTTCCTTTATCGTCGGTTTATCGAACTTTACTCTTAAGACATAGAGTCACGCTTTTAGACACGTTCTAGTCACAACAGTTCAATGGTCGATAATTAAAAACCAAACGATACGTGGCAATGAAAATATATTTCTTGTCTTTAATGAAAATTTTTCTACCTTCCAGGATTAGCAAATGGGCCGGTGTTTAAGACATTCAGCTATCGCCAAGTATCCCTAACGGGTGCTATAGTGGTCTTCGTTTCGTTGATTCTGACTACATTCTCATATAATTTCATGACATATTTGATATCGTTCTCCATATTGTATGGTAAGCTGTTTTATTTTTTATTTAATTGAACAAAAATTGTTCACGTTTTACAAACATTAATTTCTGCAGGTGCTGGTTACGGTATCAGCAGTTCAGCAAATGCTCTCGCTTTGAACACCTATTGGAAAAACAGGAGGCGACTGGCCACAGGTCTGTCATGGACCACCACAGGAATGGGGCCTATGCTGTGGCCGCACATCATTACCGGCCTGTTCGCCGTTTTTGGAGAAACCGGCGCGATTCTTATTATAAGCGGACTTTCCCTTCATGCGTTAGCCTGCGCACTTTTACTACAGCCTGTAGAGTGGCATTCTAAAACCCCCAATGCTAAGGAGCAATCCGAAGAGAAATTATTGGCGAAAAATCATAACGCGCACAGTGGCAAGAAAGCCGAGGAGAGCGGATACTTCAGTCAAGTGTCTAAGATTAAGAATCTTAGTGTGTTTTCAAGTCAGTATTTATACAATGAAGACGACCCTGTGACACCTGGTTATGAAATCACTGATCCCGGTGTTCCAATGATGATACGAGCTAATGATGGTTACTTCAGTCAGTCCAGACAATCAAAAAGTAGGATTTCCTCTAGGGACGGATCAAACAAAAACTCTCGTATGAACTCTAAAAAACCTTCGATGTCTAATTTGCTCGAAAACCACTCTCGAAAATCATCTACTTTATATCTTAATGAATCTAAAAAGAATTCGTCGGCCAATTTAGGTGCACTAGCGCAAGAGCGAGAAATATTTAAGCCAAAGCGAAAAACTTCTATTAATTTAGACAATCAGATTCCGGAATCCGAAATCGAAGATTGCCCCACACTTAAGGCTCCCCAGGATCTCAAAGCTGAAGAGAAGGCAGTCGTACAAAATATAGACCCGGAGAAAGCAAAATATATAGCCGATAGAGCCGAAAAGCATTTTGTAGGCAGCAAGAGTATCAAATCTTTCAAAATGGACGGACAATACGGAGAGAAATATAACAAAGATAATCAAAGTAACATTTCTTTTAAAAATCAAGACGATAACGAAGAAAAACAATACCTAAAAGATAATCACAGCAATCAGTCCTACCGTACTAGACACCGCAGAAAATCTAACAACTTCAATTACGAGAGTGAAGTTCTCAAACAAGCCTCACTGAAATTAGAACAATACCTAAAAGAGAACGAGGATAAAACTCACAGCGATAAATTTAAACTGTTAATTACCAGTCCAATAGACGATGACGTTTTAGATGAGAAAAAAGAAGAACTTGAAGAAGAGCTAGAGGAAGAGAAGTTAACGTTCTGGCAGAAGTTAGCACTATTCTTCGATTTAGATCTTATGAAAGATTTTACTTTTGTAAATCTAATGCTGGGTATAACATTAGCTAATTTTAATGAATTGAATTTCTCAATACTGACTCCATTCATCCTCGGAGACTACGGGATGACGAAACCTCAGGTTGCATTTTTCATGTCACTATTGGCTGGTGTTGATCTATGTGTGAGATTTTGCATACCGTTTGTGGCTGGAAAAATTGGCTGGGACAATAATTCTTTCTTCCTATTTGGCGTTATGTCTATGGCGATGGGAAGAGTAGGTAAATATAATATTGATTCACTGAAATGTTGAAATTCTTGTTTTATTTTTTTTCATTAGATCCACCGTCGAAGCAATCAAATAAGAAGCCTGCTAGAAAATCGACGATTGTGCTGTAACCTCTTAAGTGGTATAATAAAAACCAAGTAACCGTTTTTGTAGATTAGGTTGAAAATCGTGTAAGTGGCTCACTTGATGCTAAGCCATCACTACCGCCCATGGACATTTGCACCATTACAAAACAGCCATTAAGAAAGAGAAATTATTAAAGGGGGAGGGAGGACAACTGAGAGGGGATAGGAGGAGAGAGAGAGGGACCGTGAGGAAGTAAGGGGTTGGAGGCTGAGGTAGGGAGGGGAGGAAAATAGGGAATGGGCCACCAGCCAACTCAATCACCAGAAGTAGCGCGGAAGCTTAAACACTTCCACTTCGCTTTTTCCGCTTCACACCAAGTTTTTGTTTCTGTGGTACAAACATTAGCCTCAAGCCCACTCAGTTAAGATCCTACCACTAAAACTGTAATAGGTAAATCCCCGTGAAAGTGTTTACTAATTCTTGTACTTTTTCTATCTTTGCAGTGTTAGCATATTGCCAAAATTACACAGTTGTACTATTAGTGGCAGTAATAATAGGATTTGGAAAAGGCCTGCGTACAGTGTTCATGGCTTTAGTAATTCCGACTCACGTGCCGCTGCATAAATTACCTGGTGCCACCGGAATTCAACTTATCACTGCTGGTGTAGTGTACCTTGCGTTGGGGCCTATTGTGGGTAAGATGTGAAAGAATTACACAATATTATTTTGAGAGATACTCGTAAGGTGACAAGACTATGCTGCACTTGTGACCAAGAAATTTAAAATATTATATCTCTATGGCCAGTGGTCAAGCTGGCAACACTGCATTTCAAGCCGGAATACAGTGGTGTTTAGACATAACTGATTGAAGGTTGAATACAATGCAATTCAGTGATACCCCAAGTGGACTCTATCACATGCGACGCTAACATCCATCTATGCATGCTATACTCATTAAAGTAACAAAGCAGAAGTGTTTGTAGGACTGTCTAATGCAAAGAGTAATGATAGACACGTCATTTGATTTATTTTTTATTTTCGGTTCATGGATAATAAATTACGTTCCCGTGTCATCATATTTTAACAATATAGCATAGCTCATTACATATTGTATATACGTGTTTTTACTACAGACACTCATGCTCCGTCCACTGCAACTGTGAATTTTATAAAGTGTTTGAAATGACGAAAGTTTATACTTAAAACAAAACACGTTAATACTCCTAAAAATAGGCGATCTTTATAACCCTTTGTAATGTCAAAATATCGTAAGACGATTTGGTAAAACAAATTTGAAATTATTTAAAGATTCCATAAATACGTTTTACTCAAGAACTTTGTACAGAAAAATGTTATTCAGATATTTTTGTATTAATTTTCGATCTCAAACAATAATAAAATCTTTATTGTCGACAGCCTTGTAAATTTTCGTAATACGATATGATTACAAGTGGATTATCGTATTTTAGGCCACATAACGTGATTAAGGAAGTTTTTTCGCGCTGCAACGCATATTTCTTGTCAGTTTTGCGTTTTCTAAGATAAATACGGTCTGAAATGCTTTCTAAATCTAACAATGTGTGAATCTAATCTTTTCTGAACTGTTTTAATTTCTTTGGAATGGCGTCATTGAAATAATTGCAAACGTATTTTTACTTTATACTTTACTTTTATCGAAATAAAAAAATAAGTGAATATAATGCTGCTACTAAAATATAATGCTTAGTTTCAAATTCAAAGTACTTACGTGCATTAGGCATGGCCGTATTTTCTTTTTTTCAATCAATTTATACTTTTTTTTAATTTTACAATCATTCTTTAAGTCTCTGTGTAGTGTTGAACCAACTCAAATGGTGTGAATATACAATCGAAAAATACTTTTCAAAAACTTATTTTCGAATGTACGTACTCTATCACAAGCTGCTTTTTTCTGGTCAGAATTTATTCCCAAAAAAAAGTTATAAATGTCAACCGATCATATAGAGTCAATCAAATGATTTATATATTAATACGTGAAGAGAAAACGTTGGACCCCTTTTACAGCCTATTGCACTCGCGGAGGAGAATGAGAATTGAGAGTTATATTTTATAGTTATAGTTTTGTAGACATTATTTTTTATGCTATTCATAAAATGTATCTATGTTAAATTAGATACGCTAATTCGTTCATTGTTTACGTTTATGCTACTAATGTCAAACACTTTATTTGTCAAATCATAAATGTCATAGTCAAAAAACTCAAAAGAGGACCCTCAGAAAGCCCCCTTGGTGGATTTCGACCACAAAGCGATTCCTAGTTATAATAATATAACATGTAAATTTCCATTCAATAATAATAGTATACTTTAAAGCATTTAAAGCGATATTAGAGCACTGTTATTAATATTTTACAGGATGGATAAAGGACAACGCTACGACGGCAGTGACTTTACATTGTCTAAACATCTTCACGTGGCTTACGGCGGTATCGTGGGGACTTGAGAAATACATCACGGCGAAACGACAAAACGGGACCCAACACGAATCGATCAAGGCGTAACGCTAAGAGAATCTGTTTTCACACATTCCTACTATGCCATAATTCATCATTCGAGGTGTTAACAGCGTTTTAATCGCCTTTTAAGTCTCCTTAATAATTTCCGATCGAATTAGTCTAATTGATGGAACGGTGTCGTTTAGTCCGTGTCGGTGCTTTGTGGCGCAAAGGTCAGTCGAAGTGTCATCGCGTTATTTCGTTATCTACAAAAGTTAAACGTTTTCATCGTGTCAACCTTACGTGACAAAAACGTAGTCATTTCTCGTTTTTTTTTTCTTACTACGTTACTGTGAGATATTAATTAAAATTTAGTTTGTTTTATACATACGTAATATTTTGTTGTGAATATTGAATAGAAGTTGTCACTCAATGTAGTGCTAGCTGGAAAGTTCGGAGAAAAAAAATATTAATAAGTACAAAAAATACATATTACATTGCGAGAATGTAAGTATGACTCTGTCAATTTTGAATTTGCATTAATTTAAATAAATTATTAAAATTACTGAACAAATTTAACTACATATTTAAATATGAAACAAATGAACCGTGCCTACTACAGTGTTAATGACATATTTCTTGATCATAAGTAATCAGGCGCGCGTCAAATCTTTATGTTATGTATAATTTTAAATCACCAGCGCATACACGAACTTAGAAATAATTTTCATGGACCTGTCAGCACACATCAATAAGATTTCTATTATTTGTTATGTCATGTAGATGTGTACTTGATTAGTTAATATTTAAATCTAATAAAAAAATAGAACGTTTTGTTTATTTAGATTATTAAGTTGTTTTTAATAAAATTATTTATAATAAAGTTAATTTACTTCAAACCTTTATCTCTAAGTGCTAAAAAACTATATTGAATTTACCGATCGATATTTCGATGTTTTTTATTCGACTTCCATTATAAGAAACGTCGCGTACTTCAACTTACGAGATAATGTTATAAGCCCTCGAAATGTATGATTATTGTATTAAGTCCTGTACTAATAAACCATGCCAGCTAGGCGATGTCGATTTATGCGATGTTACTCTTCAACATAAAAGTTACCAACCCGCCCGTCCTCCTGGTAACAATTTTAATTGAACACGCCGGAAGCATTAATTTCCTTTGACCCATACGTCGTGTTCGAAACGGCTTTACCTCTTTTACAATCGCTATCTATAAAATAGTTTCTCTAATGTTTGACTTATGTGGGAGACGATGTTTTTTCTATCCAGTACCTAGTTTGAAGTGTCAACGGGCTCAGAATTCACAGAAAGGCTGTTTTTACGGACACCAGTACGGTTGAATGTCATGAGTGAATTATTATGTAAATTATTATTTTTGACGTGAGAGCAATTCGGAGTTTAAAATTTCGGGAACGACTTTTCGTTCACGAACTGCTCTGACTTTCACGAACTAAATTGAAACATCTAAGCGTTCGCCTGATGGTGAGCGACATACTCATGAATACACCGACAATGCAATATAACGCAGTGCCACACTGAACCGTCTTGATCCTGGACTACGCTTAGTAAAGAGACATAACATGCATTTAAAATATCTATGTGCTGACTAATTACGTTGGCAACATTGCTCTTGAAATTGAAACACAGTAGTGGTAGAAAAACTGGGCTTTTCGATTCATCATTAAGTTACGCCATCTCCAGCGCAATTACTGGGAGGTATACGCTGTCTTACATAGCTGAAGGATGAACACAGCTCAGAGGGAAACAGTTTCAACCGCGTACGGTTTATGACATAGCGTGGCCCTGTTTGGCTATGTGCCGTTTACTGCACTTGTTACTTACTTTAAAAGACTCCGCCCATCGGTGAGGATTGCAGGAGATGATAGAAACCAAAAGTACTGTCCACCGCTAACCATCTGGTACTCCTCAATGTAACTACTTCTTCGCTGAAAAAATGTACAAATATTTCAAATTTTGACTTAAATTCAGACGCAACAATGTCTGTTATATGGCTCTGACGTTGTCTTTAAACATAACCGCATTTTAAACTGCCTTCTGTTAGTAGTAGACTACCAGCTTGCTAAATACATTTTTTTTTCGTCTTCTCATCTGATTCTGATAATATTTTGTACAGTTATAGTTGTGGACGCAAGTACCATCTATTAAATACAATCTGTCACTTTATAAATGTAATGGGTAGTCGTGTTAAACCTACATATATCATCATAATATTAATATGGTTTATTATCCAACACACTTATGAAATAATTATAAGATATATAGGTTTAACTCGACTACCCATTACATTTACAAGGTGACAGATTGTATTTAATAGATCGTACTTTGGATTAATACTTTGGTATGGCACGATTTATTCGCGTTTGACATATTTAAGAGACATTGAACCTCACTCCCCCTTAATGGATGAGTTATGAGGTCTATTAATGGATGAGTTATTCATCCTAAATTACTATTCTGACAAACCCGGTTGACTGCACGATTGAGACGATTCCAGATCGATCCTGGGTTATTTATATTGCTACACTTTTATCAAGGTGGTAGAGCCACGCAGCTGCTCCCACTGCTGAATGGGTCTGCTTGAACCTAATCGTACCACGACCTCACAGAAAATCAGCGTAAGGTGGAAGTGTTTTTGCTCACCGCTCCACCATTAATTCACCCCTCTCCCTCCCCTTCCTCCCGCTCTAACTCTTGCTCTTCTCTCACTGCTGTTAGGCAGATTTTTTAATGCCATCAGTGAGAAAAGAGTGAAGGTTGAGAGAATTATTGATTGATCAATATAAAGTGGAAATAATGTTTTCTTTTCGATTTCTTAAAGAGCGGTTTTAGTCATGAAGGCCTGTGTTAAACTGTAGCAGCTCGTTCATGGCATTACACGATGTACTTTATCAGGCGATTAACTCATTTGGAGAACGAGTGACTCAAATGAAAGCTTTTCTAATAGAAAGAATTAATATTGATATAATCTTTTAATTTAATTCTATAGTTTTCCTTTGCAATTAAAGACTTAATATTAATAAAACGATGATTATTTGACAAACTATTGTGTGCGTTTGCTTTTTTTAAGCAACAAAGCTTTCTAAATTACATGAGACTGTGCCTATCAGTTTGATATTAAGTATGAAAATACATTGTAATATATGTCAAGCACTTTATGGTACTCAACTAGGTATTTTGCTGAAGTCCTAGAGGTGACGACATCGGTGTTAAGATGCTTTTTGCGTGGGATACTGTTAGTATTCGCCAAAATGACCTCGCATGTTATAATACGGCGAAAATCATTAATGTAATAGGTTATGAAAACATTCACTACACCTTTGTCCGTTATGATTTATCAAACGTTTAAGACACGTAAGTCCGTTTTTTAATTTTTGTTTTTCAGCGAAGTTACGTTGATATTTGGCGAGAGACATTAGTGCAACAACCTTTTATAACGATATGTGTATGGTACTGATAACTTATCTTATTGATATTGTAATCGAGCGCAAAGTAAGAATGTCTTGAACGGATTTCCTGCGGCAAAAACTATTTATGTTACTTTTATTAATTAGTATCTCTTGAGACTATTATTATAACTGGCGAAATTTCCATAATTCATAAAGGTGTGATTATTAACGCATTATGAATATATAAAAAAACTATAAAACATCGCACTCGCAATATTAAAACGATATTTTCAAATTGTAAAAACAAAAGAAATAAATATTCTAACAGCTGTATGACAATAATAATAAGATCTATTTTCCTTTTCTTTGATTGAATTCAAATCCATTTGTGAGTAATTTTTATAGACCAAAAAAAACCAAAGTGTCCTGTTGAGAAAATCACTCGCCAGGCGTTTATATTTTCACAAAGTCAGGCAATATTCTGAACACCAACACTTCCATATTATTCTTAGCTCTGTCTCTTGTATACACTATTTCAAATCTCTGTTACAAAACCGAGGTCGTCGGTTCGAATACCGCGGAGGGCAATGGCGTTGTGTTGTTGTTTCTTAGTTGGATTAGGGCATTACGGACTGATTACCCGATTGCCTGAAAAGTAAGATGATCCATGCGTCGGATGGGCATGTAAAAAGTCGGTCCCGGCTTCTTG
>DWHO01004421.1:0-11078 GCA_018247575.1 Eurytides lysithous rurik
TTACAGGACTTTCAACAAAAACTCCCAACACAACGCTTTCTTCGAGACCGAGCTTCGCGTTTCGAACTCTAAAAACTTATTTTTGTCCAATGACATTTGTTATTATTATATTATATATAAAAGTGGATTAGAAAAATATGACTTTCAAAATAATATTCTTGAACACAATATAAAAACATAGTAATGGGTAATACTAAGGAATAATGATAATGCTCATGATGACTAAAATGTACGTAACTAATTAGTATAACGGATGGCACTCCGTGGGGCAAAGGGTTGTATCCTCGTAGCGGCGGAGGCGCGGGTGCGTAGTAAAGCGATTAATGGAGGCAAAATAGCCATAAACTGCCGTTTAACCAAACTGCAAGCGTCACTCGACCATCGCCGAGTTGCCACCAATAAAAAACGCGAGACTTTATGACGGCAACTCACTCACGTTTTATTGTGAGTATAAACTTAATTTTATCGTCTGTTAATTTCACCACAAATAATCCTAGGTTGTACGCAGATTATATAATTTTATGTCAATGGCAAGGTCGTGGACTACTGGCTCAATTTTTCGCCGGATATTATTATTTTTTTTTTTTTAAATAGAATCTCTACCATATTTTCACTCTACCGAAAACAGTAGTTACATAGCGGTACGACAAAGGCGTTGCACTTCGATATCGCCAAGTATCCTGTGCCCCTCCCTCCGTACGCAGAACGAAAGGGAACAATGAGACAAACGATAATACAAACGATAAATCTACTTACAATATTTCACACCTATACGGCGACATGTTCTGTTTACTTAAGACAGGGCTATAAAACGCATCGGGATAACAAAAGGAGCAAAAAAACACACGTAACCCGCTAAGTAATGTAACGTTCGTGTTAACAAGTTGGCTGAGAGCTTTACAATGGGCATTATGTTAATTGATACCGAATTGTCGGAATAAAATGTGCGATCGTCGCGCCGAAAGGCAATTTCCCACCCTTAAATGTTGTAAATTCGCCTAATTATCGAACGACAATGGCCTTAGAGTTTCTCGAGCGACAAATTTGCGATATTTGAACGTGTTGACGAAATTAATAACGGGGATTAGTTACTTTGAAACGACCGTACCATTATTCGGCTGTGTTAACAAGGTGAGGTTCAATAAATATGTAGTTTGCGATTGTAACGTCTAATACATACATAGTCGTAAATTTGACATGCCTTATTATGCATGCGACAATGGTACTGCTACGTACTGCTACACTAAATTTTTTTGATTTTTTCCTTCTTATCGGTTTAAGCGATTGGTTTTTGACTAGTGCTTCAAAATGTCCGTTAAAATCGTTAATGAAAACTTTTTATACGATCTTTAGGTTTCTGTATTAAAAAAAATTACAGCTGAATTCGAAATCGAATTACACTCGAGAATCGAACAACCCTACCACTTTATACATGAACATGGCTCGGCTGGAGCAACGTTATCTGTTCCGTTCACATACATAGGCGGCGCGGGCGTTGAATGACACAAACAAACACAGGAGCAAATGTGCGCCTGAGCAAGGCCCCTCTATAAATATTTGGGTTAGGAAACTCTCCAGGCCAACGGTCGGCCATACATCGCGCGCGTAAATAAAAGTGCGCCTTTCTCATCTCTTACATATGCGTGGTTGCGCAAACGCATAGCGTTCGACGACTACGTTGTTCGTGCGTTTACGAGGACGATGGTAGAGTCGGTTTATGGTAGAGTCGAGCAGTTCCTGTAGTTGCATCAGCCGGCATGGAATAACCAGACCCTCATAAGAGGTTGGCAAGTAGAAGTACATTTTACGGAAAGCGGGAAATGTGAATTTTTGGAAAGTTTTTCAAAGAATAAATGCTTAACATCAATGCTATATGCTTCTACGGTTATTTTTTCACTCAATAAATAATTAAGCAATTATATTGTTTCGACGATGTCGACAATCCGTCTGATAGCTATTGCTCATGAATAAATCTAAGTGATTTTGTAGATTCGATTAAAATATGGTAAAGTAAAGATTTTTAAATCGGTTTTATGTATATAAAGCGTTTTGTCGTACGTATGTAATATCTATAATCAATTAATATGAGAAATCCTTAAACAATCACGTACATGGCACCATAACAAAAAAATTGCCGGAATTTAAAGACAAGAGATAGAAGACAAGAGATTTGTAGTTTTTTTATTTGGTCTGATAACCAAAGAAGAGTTTATAAATTTTAATGAAACATAAAAGAGATTACAATCGATAACAATACTTCTCAAAACGTATACGTCCTCTGCATGTCCGTCGCGAATAAATAAAATACGGAACATTTACTTAAACATTTGGGTAATTATAGCATAATCTCTGGTAATAGCTATAATTCTGATATTTTTTTTAAATAGGTATGCATCTTAATATGTAACAGACTTTAAAATGCCTCTTTTGATTATTCCCCGCATATCCGACGATAAAAATTAAAACACGTGGGACCCACACTAGAATATTTGCATAACCTAAACCTCCATTAACAGTTATAATTTTAAAGGTTGTTTAAATATTTTCAATATTTATGTCACAGAACACTCGATACAACTGCAAAATTATTTTACACGCTAAACATTCTAATTAATATCTGTCATCTTAATATAATCATGATAATGTTAATTAACATAAAATTCAATTATATTCACCTTGTCGTAAACTCGCTAGCGACGTCTGCGTAAACGGGCACGGTAACCTGCAAACAGATTTTGCGTTTCATAACATCTTACATAATCATACAACCTCAAAGTTGGTGTCATACAAAGGATTGGGTCGCTAATGAGACGGATATGTTCTTACGCGATTCAATGACCATACACGCTACATGGACAGTTTTGAAGAGATGTATTAAGTTTGATTAAACGAAAACTGCCAAGATCTATACATCAGCATGTAAACAGAAAACTTTGTAACCTTTTAACACCCTAGCGCTCACGGTGGAAGATTACATTTGCAGTACTATAGTTTATATTAAAGAAATTAGCGGAAATTTAAATAAAAAAATACAGAAGATAAATTCATGTTTTACACTATTAATGTCGAACACATAATTTGTCAAATCATAAAAGTCACAATCATAACACTGTATTGTTCAATGAATAAAGGGGTTCTTTGAAGAAAATTTCTTTGGTCGATTCCGGCCACTAAGCGATCGCTCATACATAGTAATACGACAACCACTATAAGACAAGTCTTGTGTAACAATACTGACATGTAATTTATTCCTGCCATTAACTGCAATCTGTGTCAGAAAATATATGATCATATTTTTATTGTCAATCTTTATATAAATACCTTACGAAGCATTTATAATTCGCAATTAGGAGTGAGCCGTATCTCGGTACAAGATGATCAACGCTTCCTAGTTTTACGATTGAGATATGATCGCATTTAATTAGTGAGTAAAGGAACTACAACTGATGGACTATGATAAATTTTATTACGTTGTAATTTATGACAGTTTAACTGTTATTTAAAAACGGTAACTCATTTGATTGTAACGTTTCCAGCCGGTAGTTGTCTGTTGGCTAGTGGACGTGCACAGCGACACTCGGTCTATTTTAACTGTCGTCTTCCCATTGACAAAACTTCCTCTGTTTATGCTCCGAAATTTTGTTGCTTGCGCGTATAAATAAATCCTTTCTAAGTCATCCGATACGGCCCGTAGTCACGAAGTTTACATAAAACAGGGTGATTTGCGCCGAATGCCACGGTTTTTTCCACCGCCTTCTATTCGGGGGTGTGTAGCACCGGCCCACTTATTCGAACGCGAAAAAAACATGTTTACAGACATTTTTATACTTAACGAGCGTGCCTTGGGGACGTGTCGTAAAGCTCTGCATTATGTGAAGAGCAATGCAATGATTGATTGCAACGAAGGTTATTTGAGAAACAGTCTTAATATATGCTCACTACTCAATCCGGCCTAAGCTCAGCGTAACGTAACTTGTAACCCATTTTACAAATTTATGTATCGTTGAATAACTTTGAACAACAAAAGAAACATCTTTAAGGTCTTTTATGTATCTATTTCATCAGTGCAACGTAACGTATAAAGTAATATAAAAGAAACAGTATTGATCATTTTAATTTTTTTACAATTTTTATTTAAACTTCAATTTGAATACTATATTATAGTATAATATTATAATCTAATAGCAATTTAAAGATTTTGTGATCAATATAGCAATTGAAGTAAAATCAAAGAAAATTGACGCAGAAATACACGTGGACATTATAGGCGAAAAATAGATATTTTTCTAGCTACGGTTGATTAAAAAAGGCAGTCTGCTTTTTTTAAACAACCTTAGCTAAGCAATCTCTTAAGACGGCTAGAGCTGTTAAGGGATCTATAAACTGAGCTACATGCATATCGCGAATAGCGAAACGAGTTCGGCAAAGTCGGCGAACTTGCGCCGTATCGGAACGGAACTTTGTCGACGTTAATTTAAGTTTATATCCATTCCAGCTCGAAGCTGCTATCGGGGATCGTAATACGGGCGTCGTCTCTTTTTTTCTCTCTCAATGTTTTTAGTTCTGCGCGAGTAAATAGAGCGGCCGGGCACTCGACGCGTCTTTTACGACTCAATCTCAAAGCGCGCCCGCTAAGCGATCGTGTATTCACACCACCATTTTAACGAGACCTACCCTTATGCGTGTGACTTCAGAGTTTGCTATACGTTATAAGATGGACGAGCCTTGTCAAGAGCTCATGTGTTGTTGGTGGCGGGAGCATTTCAATAGTTGGTGACAGGACGAGTTTGCACGCTCGCTCTAATCTGTCAAGTCGCGTTATCTGCGCCTCAAGTACGTGTTTAGAGGGCCATGACTCCCACGGACGGATGGACAAAACGATCCATAACAGAAATCATTATCGTTTAGTACATATACACATTTGCCAATAGATATCTGGTTCGTCGTTACACACGAATAATGTTATAAACACGAGAGTATGCCTTTTGGTCTGTCATTATTGTACGCGAAGTAATGAATTGTTTTAGTTTTTGGTTAGTTCGAAAATACTTGTGGTATTTTGAACTGTGTTATTGGTTACTTTTTGGCTTGGAAAATTTATCTATAGGTTAAAAGTTATCTATAGGCAAACATACTTATTGAACGTCATAATATATTTAATTATACATTCCAAGTTTTGTCTTTAAGTCGCGACAAATCACGTGCGTAAACTAATTGGCATAGAACGTACGGCAGAACAGTGGCTGTGTTATTTATATACAAAACATATTTACGGCCACGGAACAAGATGGCGCGGATCGATCTGTTTACGCGACATAAAGACATATTTACAGCAATCGCTATGGGGAGTGGGAGTAAGTCCGAAGGTTTAATGGCGCGAGAACTGACTGGATCATATCCCTTGGTTTACGACGCGAGAGAAAACGGCCGATTCATTTGCAATTCTAACTGCGATTTTGCCCGCCCGATTTTCGCCATGTCCGACAGGCTCGGGGCCTTGGTTATTGTCATGTCAATTATTGCCATTTAAATTCGCGAGCTCTACGTCCTATTTCGAATCGTGAAATTGCACCGAAACTGCGACGTAAACTCAACGAGGAACTATTATGACAAATTGACTTGGTCCGAATTAACAACGTAGTAAAACTTAGATAGGTATACTGTTTATAAGTTTTGAAAAATCAAAAATTAAAAAGACGGAAGTCACTATAGATTGAATTTATATTTAATGATCTCGCATTTTGAATTTGATGTAATAAAGAAACTCCTTATTTACCAAGCATCTTATCAAAACAATTATATCAGGAGAACGAGAGATAAGATTATCAATATACAAAACAACCAATTCTTTATCTTCTATCTAACCCATGCACGACATGATTCAAACTTAAGAAAACCAAAGTGAAGCAATCTAATGAAAACATTCAGAAAGCTGACGCACACTAAGCGCCCACACAAGTTACAATATATATACGCAATTCTGAGCCACATCTTGATAGTTATACAGATCAAAATTAAGCATCCAAGCGATAGCAGTCAGCATATTAGTTTCCCATACCCCCGCTAGAGAGGTGCTTCATACCATGTGCTCATATTCACACAATCGGCTCTATCGGCCGGTGGTCCCAATCACTTAGTATTCGATACGTTCGCGGTACCGATGTTATCTTCAAGGACGCCGATTGTGATTCGACGTTTGGCCCGGAATCGATCGAGCGAACGATCGACGAGGCGATAGCGGAATTAGAATGTCTAGTGCGTCCGTTGGTACGCCGTCGCGTGAAAAGGTTCCATGAAATCGTAGAATTTCCACGGTTGAACGACTCGCTATAAATGGGAGGCCGGGATTTGGCTGCGGAAGTGGATGAAATAGTGTTGTATGTATTGTGTGAGCTATGTACAGGAAAACGACATCCATAATATGTACGGATATACCTAAATAAAATTAAAAAAAAATATATTTTAAAAGTATGACTAAACAAAAGAAAAATTACATGGGATTCATTAAATATGTTTCTGTTTTAAGGCAGTTTAGAAATTCATGTTCCAAATTTTACGTCTCTCTCCCGTACAACCTGTAACAAGTTAAAATGAAAAAAAACGCCTGACTTTTTACGTTGTAAGATATGTACTTAAAGTAAACTTTTACAAATTTTGTACAACATTTCTTAGATGAAAGATTACTTTTTATTTATTAATACCTAAGACTCGCCAACAGCACTACGAATATAATGTTTTTACAATTCACTTTGTATTTATGTGTATAAGAAACAAACTCATCTACAACATTTTCATACGTACTTATAAAAGTTGCAAATAAATACATACATGTTGTATAAATAAATGTTGTTTTGAAAATATTTTTGTAGATAAATACACTATTACGTAATCTATGTACGCAATCAGCAGTGGCGGTACTACCATACAAGCCCAAAAGCCCGGCTTGCCCTAGGGAAAGCTAGGCTTTTGGGCTTGTATGTTAGTACCGCCACTGGCAGTCCTTTTTGGAGGATAAGTATCGTTGATACGTCTCCGTCTACAGAGAGATACACGATTAATAAATATGGTACTCGCGTGTACCATATTTATTAATCGTGACAAATATTTACGTGTTCACGAAATCAAATCCCCAAGTCTAGACAAAGCACATATAGAGGCACGTTTCAAAAGCTTATTCATCAATCTCTTCACGTCAAGCTAGAGCACAATGAATAGAAATCGTCGAAGTGAAGTAACACTAAGCCGCAATAAAACTCGAGAGCACTGAAAAATTCCTAAGCACACTCAACACCCAGTTTCCACTAAAATTCAACCTTTTTCTTTTAATTTAAGCGAAATATAACACAAAATTGTTTAGACTAAGTTGAAAAAAAAGCAATATCCCGCTTGTTAAAGTTATTTTCGCTTTTTTATTGTATATTAAGTAATATATTGTTGTATTATGCTTAAATATTTCATCGTGTATATTAAAGAGGAACCATGATGCAATCTTGTGTCACGTCGATGCAGCGTCCCAAATTTATTTTATTTCATAAAACATTAACGCTATAATTTCAAAGCAGTAACAATAAATCCAACAGCAATAAATTATCGATCTAAATTTAGGCATAATACTAAGCTCATTTTATTATAAAAACGTTGACTTGACATTTTTAAAGGAAGTTGCTCAGGATTTTACTCAAAATATTTTTTTTTCTTTCGCTCAATGTATAACCATAACCATTTCGTATAATCTTATTTCATTTTAAAGTTTATGTTTACGTTTAAAGTGGCTCTTTTGGTAACATACACTGATTCTATCTCTCACTTAAAAATATTTGGAATTGGGTTTTTCCCACAATAAATTATGTTACATCAATAGTTCAGATAAATATTACATAGTGTAAAATCATACGTCTGTATAGGATACTATATTCTTATCTACCGTGGCCAAGTATTAACTAGTTTAAATTTATTGTTAAATAAGGGTTACAGACAAAAAAATTTGAATCCGTGTCAGTCGAGATTCATTTAAATAGAGAAATACTAAGTTAGCGCTAAACTCAGAACCGCAGAATAAAGTACGTAACTGCGGGCGTCAAGTTCTCGAAACACACAAGCTGTACATAAAGTCGGACATAAGCGTCAAGGAAACCGCGTCCTCATAAAACAATATACGACTTTGTTTGGACGCCGCGAGGACTAAATGCGGAACGTCGGCTACCTGTTCCCAACTTTGCAATGCACTCGTGTTCGTGAGAACATCGCTACGGCCGAAAAGAATCCGCCAGTTGTGAAAAAAGAGTTTATTTTTAGTTTTACGCCCGCTCGTATAAGACACAAATTGTAGCCACGAACGCGATACAACGCTTTGTTTGTCGGATCCATGTAAACGCAGAAACGTCAAGTTCAAACCTACTTATGTATCTACTAACCACTTCAAAGGGAACGTATGAATTAGCGGTTCAAATGTAAATGTATGTATAACTTATTTTTAAATAAATGTGACCTTAATGAAAGTTACTACATCAACTGCTATAATTAACAAGAAATTAGCGATTACCCTTTGATGGTAAATTTTATACGCAGCAAAAGCATACGTTAATTTTATACGCGTATAATCATCATGTATTCGAGTATGTTATCTTTTAGTTTATTCGCAGATTTAATGGAAGCCATAAAACTATATTACAAAATCTATTAAAGGCTTATTAAAAAAGACGTAGGCGAGTAATTGCGGCTAATCAATAGGGGGAAAGCCTTAAATGAAGCAGGTGCGTGGGCATGCGAGGCGATATGCGCTTTAGTGCATTGAAAATAAAGATCAAAGTTCAAACCTTAGTATCATGTTCTGTGTGGCGACGCCGCCTCACCTGTTAGTAAGGTCGACCGCGTGGAAGCCGCGCCCGAGCCTTACCAGCAACGCGCCTGCAAAAGAAACATCAATCAAATATAATAATGTATAGTTGTATTACAAATGTAATCAAACAAACAGATTTTTAAATGTAACAAATGAATTATAATTTCAAAACTATCAATCAACTTAGTTTTATAGAACGCATTTTTCGCTTAGCGGAAACCTGTACCAAATATAATCGCATTCTAGATAGACTCAACTTTTTGTATAGTTTAACTTTTACATTATTACTTTAGTTAATTCCCAGACGTCGAAATGGTGTGTGCATGTTTGTTACCTAAAACTTAGGAACGGATGGATGATGATCCCTTGATCAAATATATAACATTATTCTTATCCCTCCATCCATTATTAAATACATTTCCTTGGCTTTTTTTCTCCCTTCCATCTTATATTATTATTTGCTTAATTATATATCTTATATTTCTGACATAAAGGGTTAAAACGACTAGAAAACTCTGTCCATAGAGAAAACCATACAAAGAAGAGCAAACCCCAGAACACACTCGATGTTTTAAATGTCATAGTAGATAGATATTAAATTAATAAACTTAATATTTCATCGCTTATCTTGTTCTTATACTTTTATTTTATATAGCCCTAAAAGTTTGATGAGGTATTGAAAAGAGGTGCGTATACATTCGCGAACATCATAAGAAAGTTTTTTTTAAATGCTTTGAAAAATATTAAATGCATCAGATACTGGATAAATGCGATTTAATCATAAAACGATGAATAACGGCGCATGAAAGATTTCTCTTTTACAAATAAGATTTTACAACCGAATTTTGTTTGAATGAAGTTCGCATAATTATGAAATACGTATTCGATTAAATCGAAGTAACGCGGTAACTTAATTTCATTCATACATAAACCAATAAAGATTTTGTATTATCCTATATTTGCATATAAACAATAATGTCAATGATTCGCGGTGATATTTCATTATTATATTTTTGCGACACTGAACAATAAAAGAACACGGAAGGTTAAGGGTTCCGTGCTAAAATTGTATTTTTTTCTTAATAAAAACATACTTCATTTTATATACATTGTTTCTTATTTATTTGGATTAAGACTTTGGTTTTAATTGCACTATTTTTATTTTTATTCTCTTTAATTTAACAACATTTAGTGAAAAACAACTATGATGCTGTTCCGTGAGATAGATTTTTGCGATAGTATATACTGAACTCTAAACAGCGAAGCAATCTTGTTCTCACATAAACACATTGTTGCAACTGTAGACATTTAAGTGACATTTTTTACAATTATTACCATAGTGAAGTCCACCGCCGCGCACAGAATTTAAACCACAAAAATCCAATACAACAGTAGCCTTTATACACGTATAGCTAATTGAAAGTCTCCACAGCCAATGAACGTTCATATTTATTACAATGTCGTTTTTAACCATTTTTAATAACAAACTCTTTGTTTGAAACATGACGCGTTAAAAAAAGACGTTACACAATACTATTTTTTCTTATGAGAGACCATCCCAATAAATTATGTAAGCGTAATAATAAAATACCGCTTGAAACGCCCACGACTCGTGTTTTTCGGCTGCGGTGTTATAAAAGTAAGTATAACATATGCGACAAGGTGACTAGAAATAAATAAGTTGTCCACGTAAATTTGTCGTCGGTCTAATTGGAAGCTTTCGAGTGTCTTAGTGGGATACTTTTTTTAACTGCAACATAGTAAGGTGCTTATGTAAATCTATATAAATGCGCATGCATGTGGTGTTAGATAAACGTCTTTGCCTTCTTCATTTGTAAACGCCCTGGCTTTTGTTTTTTAATTATCACATATCCTTTTTTTTTAATTTTAAGCCAATGTTATGGAACATTGAAGCTGTTTTACACAATTTTGGCTTGGAAATAAAAATATTTGAGTCAATATTTATATATGTCTATATGTCAGATTTTATCGCTTTTAATTTTAAGTATAAATCCCTGACAGTGTACATTTCATCAACAGTCACGTGAATTTTAAATTTATATAATTTCCGCCACATTGTGGATTCCTGAAACGCGATGTTTTATTTTTATGGCTTTCGAAAATTCAAAATATAATCGATGACCGTTTGGCGCAGCTATTAACCTATTGGCTTCGGCGTCGCAGGTCGTGGGTTCGATTTCCACCCGGGACAAATACTTGTCCGAATTACAGATATTTC
>DWHO01004422.1:0-11078 GCA_018247575.1 Eurytides lysithous rurik
CGTAAGTGTTTATCTCTATTGTCTATTGTATAATTATTAGTTAAAACCACACTAGATTTAAATTATAAACACAGATTATAAACACGCTTTGGTGGATAGACACCCTTACATATGCATTTGTCTCATTAAAACAGCTAAAATGAGGTCTAATTAAAAGGTACCATTTAATATTTTGGTTAAACCTGCTAACTGGGTATGACGAAATATTTAGTCTCATACGAAACACTACTGCAAAGGGCATGACGACATTTTAAGGTTATATCTGTTGTTTGATTTATATCTCATATGTTGTAAATATATTTAAAAGTTATATTTTGTCGAAATAAAAAAAAAATAAAGCTAGACTTGTAATTATGAAGAAAAAATTCCCATCGTGAAACAAGTTGAATAAAACTTAATTCCACAGTTAACAGGTCAATATTGCCATATAAACAAAAATCGATTTGGTAATTGCAATACTTTCGCAATTGGCAAAGCTAGAACCATCTTTCTCTCTTTTTTTCAATGGTCTGGATTACATTCAGGTTTCCTCAAATGCTATAACTACTATGATACAATATAAAATTCTAAGCAATGTAATAATATCACGCAACATACAACTTTATATACATAGAAGTTTAAAGTATTGTTATGCGTATGTAATATTCAATTATTTAAAGAAAAAATACGTATTAACAAACGTCTAAAGTGTAGATTGGAGATCTAAAATCTACTTAGCGGTTAATACTTTAGGTGAAATTATAATTAAAAAAAAATTTGTTCAACACTCACGTTAAATTGTTACAACGCATATGTTTAGTGAAATTTTATTGCTATAACGTTGTTAAGTCTAAGTGGGTTGTTTTTTATCTATTACCATTTGTAAGTCACCAGACGATAATATGGTAATAATTCAGTACACTATAATTATGTGATATCATTAAGAAAATTGTCTTTATACAATTAAATGCCGAACTTAACACCATTCACTGCTGACCCAAAAAATCGTTCAAGACAGCGATGGGGATTTCCATCATAGCTATTCGATTTTTTTTTTCATCTTAATATTTAATTTAACCTATATAAAAACTAAAATAGGACAGAAAAATATTTGTTTTTATAATTACTATTTTTTTTGACAAAACATATGTGAGTTGCCCGCACGGGCGACCCGACAGGAAAACACACCGGTGTGTTTACCGCACTACGAGACGCGATGTGTGTTTCAGCAGCGAATGTGTTAATCTTGCTTTTCACAATGCTTCGAAAGATCAATAATATGAACAACGCCAATCCAATGTTATTGGATCATAAGCTATTTAGTATTGTTACAATTTCTTCAAAGTAGGGTAAACTGGCCTTTCTAATCATTTCATTCCCAAGAGCGCCACGGTCTACCTCACTAACAACGAAAATATTAAACTATGACCTGTTTGCGGAATACATACACACTATATACCCATAACATCAGCTTAGCGCAGTATAGGAATGTTGTTAGAGAAATTTCCAGCGGATAATTTATGTGTGGTTGCCATAGTGCAGAGCCCAGGAAAATTTGGACTGTTCGATTAGTTCGAGACAAGGAGCGCATTATGCTGTTACGAATAAATAGGCAGAATTTATACTTGTGCCTTTTTTTCCGTAAAATCTTTTTAATTATCGGGAACCGTTTTCCAGTTTAGTAGACATATAGAAACTTCTGCTCGTATTTGTTCTTCTAAAAACCACTCGTGACAATTTCCAATACAGATAATAGTAAAAAGTACAGTCGACGGAAAAGTTTTTGGAGGTTTTTTTAATAATTTAATTTCAACAAATTCCTTTCGATATATTATTTTGTTAACAACTCAAATTATCATGTTTTGATAGTATTTAAAAATAAAAATAAAATATGTTGCATTAATATGTACAAAATTACAAACTATTTTTTTTTATAAATTTGTTATTAATAAAAAGGAGAGAAAAGAAACAGGCAGATAAAAAGGATTCTGTATGACAAAAGTTTCTCTCTGCTCTCCGTGGCTGACCATGTTTTTTTTTCAACCAAAGTCAGTCTCCTCCAGTAAGATAGAAATATCTTGTGTTATAAGGCCATTTTACATACATAAATTTCACGCAGACAAACGCCCAGATGCGAAACAAATATCTGTAGTTCGTACAAATATTCGCCACGGGTAGGAATCGAACCCACGACCTGCGACGCCGTAGCCAATAGGTTGGCATCTGCGCTAAACGGTCGTCGATTCGAACGGTCATGATTAAATTTGTGGTAGATTTGGATGCTTTTAAATCCCTTATTGAGACCAGCGAAAAAAATATAAACCCCTTAATAGTGTGCTGAATATCACATGTTTTTTTTTTATTTTTACAAATGTGTAGTGAAATTTAATAAAAGTACTAAAACGATTATCTCCTCGACTGTACATATTATTGCGCATTGTACAGTTTACAATTCCGATTTAAATAAGAAGGAAATTATTCAATAACCTACTTAATATTTATAAAATTCCTAAGTATTAGTGTTGAACTGTAGGAAAGATTTGGTATAAGCGCCCAAGCGGTGTGGCTGATTAGCCTCTAGGGCATGTTCTGAATACACTCCTTGATCTGTGTCCACGCCTGCAAGTTCTGAAACGAAATAAAATTATGTCTTCAGCAAAGAAAGTAATCAGAAAGCAAATATTTTGCACGGGGCAGCAAAAGAGCTGAAAATTGCCAACAACCTATCTCGAAAATAATATTTTTGACATGGCCGCGAAAATTTACAATAAATTGCTAAATGACAAATTTTTTTTGTTGTGTTGCTGTGTTGACACAGCCGGCGGGATACGACTCCATCAACCTCATGCCGCCGGCCAACGAGCCAACGCCTTGATGGGCATCCTGGAGGATGTCTCCCTCTCCTCGGGCGAGAAGACCACGATGGCACTCGCGAATGCCACCAGAAGCCTCATCGCGGTGCGAAAACTTACACTGACTGTGGAGGAATAGTGGCCCGGCTGGCGTAGCGTTCTGACGACTGCACCGCCAGACGCCGCACCCACAGTCGGTGTATTATCTCCATCGTCCCGCCATATGCGCGTCCGCTTTAACGGACGCCCTACGAGGGATGCTGCGGGCGGTATTATGGCCCCCCTAAGGGGAGCCGAACCAGCCCGCGGCCCCACCGCGAGACGATGCTATCTAGGGCACCTAACCCACCCGCGGTGAGGGGTAGGTTGGCTCGTAATCATCAATTCCTCATCGACCAGTCCTTGAACTGGTCGAGTCTCCGCCCGAGCAATGGGGATTGCCCCGAGGCTCACCGGCCGAGTGTCGGTTGCAAGTACACCATCATTACACCCTCATTGTACCTAAGTTTACAAATGTTATATAATAAATAAATGAGAGGGGTGTATAAATAAGTGTGTGTATATATATATGGCATCGTAGCTCCCGAAGGGCTAAGCCGACCATAATCCAGTTTTCTTATGAGATAGTGGGAAGACGGCGTAAAGTGGAAATGTTTTTGCTTCTGCATTTTGTCCGGTGAATGAGGTGGCCGGTAGCCCATCCCCTCCCTCCCAACCCTATCTCTTTCTTTAACCCCCTTCCGTTTCCTCTCTCCTCCGCTCTCCCTCTCACTTCTCCTCTCTCTCTTTCAAAAATTCCCCTCCTTAAAGGCTGGCAACGCATTTGCATGTTCTGTAATGCTGCAAATGTCCATGGGCGACGGTAATCACTTACCATGAGGTGAGCCGCTTGCTGGTTTGTCAGCCTTATCAAAAAAAAAAGAGAAATTCGCTTGATGATAAGCCACACCCCTGCTAATAATAACACAGTTTCGCACAAAACGCGCAGGACTAGATTTAAGATATTCTTTATGTCTATATATGTATAAAGCTGACATTTCTTCAAATCGTCCTGAAACCGTTAAATATGCAGAATTTATATTTATGTCCTTTTTTTCTGTAAAACCTTTTTAACTATCGGGAACTTTTTACCAATTTAGGAGACACCGAATCTTCTGCTTGTATTTGTTCTTCTAGTCGACAGACCATTTCCAATACAGATAATAGTAAAAAGTACAGTCGACGGAAGTTGTGTTGTGTTGTTGGAGGTTTTTCAATAATTTAATTTGAAACGTACTTTTACTATATTATTTTGTATATATCCTACTCTAATATACTAATACTACAAAATTTAAATACTACCAAATACTAATTTTATTGAAATAATAACTTAGTAGATTAATTCGCATCGGTAGTGCTGTTTATATCTCATTACCTGTTAATAAATCTGATTTGACTTTTAATGTTAAAATACCGGTTTCCCGTTTCGAATGTAGAACAAGAGTTGATTGAAATTGCGGCGGCGTTGGAAACTCGTTAAGAATACTCTGATATCTGTTTTACAGTGATTATAATACAGCTTTAATCACTGTATAATTGTTTTTACGATTTTGACGTGTAATTTCATGTGTTGGCCGAAATCGAGGGGGATTTTTCTCTCACCTTTTTGGCGGCTTTCACTTGCAGCGTTATGAAACTGACGAGGGACTCGTGCAGGTCTCTGTCTTTTTGCTTCTGGAAAAATTCTATCTCGACCAACGCCTTTTTGTTGAACTCCCTGAAAAACATTGTAATACTTTAGTGAATGTAATAATGTCCTCCCGACCGATTCCGGCCACGGCGGCCGATCTACTAGAGATCAATCAAGTATACAGGATATATTGTAGTGCACAAGGGTTTGCGCAGACACAGATCCACTTACTCTTCCTTTTACCCTCATATTCCGATGGGACTGATGACCGATCAGACTGGAGAGCGATCAGGCGCAGAGGTGGTGACAAACCGACCTCTTAATAACGACTTCTCCAAGCCACCGCTAGCTGGCGTCGATAAGAAGCCGGGATCGACTTTTTACATGCCCATCCGACGCATGGATTATCTTGCTTTTCAGGCAATCGGGTGATTATTGTCCTTTAATGCCCTAACCCTAACAGCACAAAGTCATTGCCCTACGCGGGATTCGAACCCACGACCTGCGATTTGTAAAGCGCGGGCTTATACCGCTAGTTTTCGTCGCACTTTTTAGGAAGTGGTCACCAGATGCGCTGGTAACAACCGACAATGACGCGGTAGTTTCAGACGGCCTTTATGATAGAGTCATACTGGCTATGGCGGTACTTTCGCAGACGGCCTCCATGATAGAGTCTTACTGAATATGAATGACACCAGCGGCTACTTACTCAAGCTCATCGTGAGCTCGCCGCAGGGCGAGGCGGTCGGCCAGGATCTTGGCGTCGAGGGCTCTAGTGCTCTGGTCGCGAACTATGTCCGGCTCCGTGGTGCCGAAAATGCGCGACATTATACCGGACTTTCCGGCGGCGGCGCGACCTCGCTCCGCTATCCTGAACCACCACAGACAATAATAACATTGTAACTATGAAAAAGCATTTCCCAGGGTTAGGGTGACGGGACTACAAGTCCGAGCCGACATGAACGCATGCAAGGTATTCGTAATTTTGAACAAAATCGCGAAATTGAAATTGTTTTATTTATAATTGTACTAGGTTTAATGGAACACAAAATTGATCGTCAACGGCAGTAATTTTAATATGGATATATTTTCTGGGACGGGATGCGCCATAGACTAGTTTTGATTTTAGTAAAAAATTAAAAGAAAAACAAAGGACACATGCGAGCGAAGTAGAAAACAAAATTTAATATTCCATAAGTACCTATGAACTTGCCTAAGTATTAGGCTTCCAAAGAAAATAGGAATTTAAATGTCATGTATGTATATTTAAATTGCAAAATTTTTACATAGAATTTTAAAACTTCACATTTGTACATAATTATTCCAAGAACAAAGTCACACTGCAATATAATATTTTGTTTGCATGTTTGTTGCAATGCTTATGAGAAACATGGTCTAAATTTGCTTCGCTAATTGTAATTATTGGAGGTCGAATTTTTACTTGTATCAATTAGTATCTCCTAGATGGATTTAAGTCACCTTTAATAATGAAAGTATAAAAATAATTATATATAAAAGACATAGAGAAAAATATTTAAGATGTGTGGAAATATCTCTTGTACACCCTGTACATCTGTTTCTTGTTGTTTATTGTAAATATTATTTGTACAGTATGCGATTTTTTTACTACTTTTATTTGTTGAACATTTTTCTTTTGTTTTAGTGTAGTACACTACACTGAATTATTTGACATTAAAAGTATTCCTGCGAATCACATATAGCTTGCACAGTCCAAATACAAATGCTAATAAGAAGTCATTTTCATATTTAACCTGTTGTTGAGGGTGTCGTGAGCTACTTCGAGATTGCGTTGCAATGCCTCATGGTTATTGCAAAGTTGCTGCAGTGCACCCGCATAGAACAAATACTCTTTTAGTTGATCAGCTAGTTGTTCCTCGTCTTCAGCCATCGCGTCTATACTGTCGGCTATCGAATCTGCAAATAGGTAAAGGGGAACTTTCTTTGTTTTTTTTTTTAATTGATACTATATTATGAGAGGGTATGTGGTAGGGTGTAGCATATCATCCAGAGATACATAGAGATAGATAGATATTGTCAGCAGTACTGGGCATAGATGGTAACTCTATGCCCAGTACTGCTGACAATGGCATTACTTTGCATGAATCTCATTAAAAAAAATGAATTTGACAGTATACTTATTAGTGAATTTTTAATAATACTATTAGACCTGATTAAATTTCTTTGCCAAATTATGAAGTCATTTTTAAATACATAGAATAAATAAATTATACATAAAATTATAATGCTTTTTTTAATGAAACCATTTGTATATCAATACAAATGGTGGAAACTATTAACTATATTTGATTTTGATTTATGGAGTAGGCCTTTGTATTGACTTTAATGTGTGTGGTAATGAAATTGTATTGAGTCTAGGGCTTACGTGACTTATATGTTTGAACAACTTACCCGCTCGGGATTATGAAATTGTTTTTACCTCAATTAAAAAAATATATCATTTTAATGTTTACCAAAATAATGGCCAGCCTTCTGCAAACCATCACCCATTTCCTTCTCTATTACGCTCCACTCACTGAACAGTTTTCCATAGTCAGCGTGAAGTTTGCATAGTGCATAGTTCTTTTCAATTATTTTAGATCTGTAACATAAAATGGGAGTAAAATCAGAGATTATCTGTTTCTCAGTTGCTAGGCCTACAATGGTTGTTTTGTATTTAAAAAACGGTTTTATTTGTATTGTGTAATGACACTCATACAGTTATAATCATATTTAGTTATAATATAATTATATTTTAACACAAATAGGCATAATTTTTTCATACAGCAATGAAAGATAAAATAAATAAAAACTGTGCCAACTAAAAGAGGAATGATAGAGATTAAAGAGAATGATTAATAACAAAAGTAATTTATACTCTTTACATATATATAAAATAATACAAAAGTAACCTCATATTTTACTTTTATTTTATCACTTCAAAAATTAAAATAAAAACTTCACATGAAATTTGGCTTACCTAGTGTACAAAAAATTTCCCAGATTTGTTTCTAGTTGTTTCCCGTAATTCTTAACAGTTTCAATTTCGGAGTCTGGTTTTTTCAGTCTTATTGATACTGATAGTGATTTCAGCTTGTTTTCAGCCAATAATAAATAACCTGTAATAAGTTATTTCTCTTTCTCAAATTCATTGAAAGATTACTCTAAAGGAAGGTTTGCTTTGCTAACATTTGATTTGTATCTTTCTGAAAATGTCCTTACAATGTTTATATATTATTTAATGCTGGGTAAAAAAGACCTACTTTGTACAGAGGGCATTAGGAACACAGCCACTATGGATTGATGGATTTAACATATTGCATGTTGTTGCACACACAGGCACATTGGTTTTTTCACAAAGTTTTTATTCATACTAAGCAATTTTTATTTAATCATTTCTTATAGTTCATACTCAAATTTAAAATTAAGTTATTATGATGATGAAGATGTTTCAATAACAAACATCTAGCCAAGAACCTTTCACAGCTTTCTATTTACAGAATTCTACACCTGATTTTTTTTTATATTTGAGAAAAATAATTATACAATAAATTAACTTAAAAAATAAGTGGACTTTTTTGACAAGTAACTTTTGTTTTTAATAATAATAATCTTTATCTTTCTTATTGTCTCAATTATTGAGTAAATAAGTTTTTTACTCTTAATTTTAACAAATAGTGCTTCTTAAAGTAACAAATATACAAGTATTATGGTTTCATGTTAAAACTTAATTAAAATGATTAGACAAAATTGTTACCGTCTTAAATTACGTTAAATACTGAGAAATTCAAGAGTATCATTGCAAACTAAATGCGGTAGAAATCATACAGATCACTGTGGGTGGTTCACAAAAGTGATGAGTTAAAATAAAATCATGCTTGGTATAATATAGAACTGGTGTGAATTGGTGTGCCACAGACAAAGTAAGAATATGAAAGGTAAACAAATTAAACATTGTTAAGCAACATGGTGAAATTTAATTCTATACTTATCTCACCATATGACTAGTATGCATTCAAAAGATCAATCAGTTCTCTGCCTTTGTTCAAAAATGTGAAAAAATATTTACCACTGTCAGTGATTGTTTCTCTCCATCCATGTTCTTGTTGTAGAAAATTGATGAATTGGTCATCAAAACAGAGCCTTGGGTGCGAGGCTACCCGTAACAGAAAATTCTCTAGCCCTGCACGCCTTCTTTCTATAAATTCTGGATCAGTTGTATCTGATTTACGCCAAGCATATAATATCTAAATGCAACAATTGGTAATTTAATAATTATGACCAACCTATCTAAAATAAAATTTTAACATAACAGTTTAGATATATTTTCCTAACAAAGTATATTTAGGATATGTTTTTTACATATTCAAAATTAATTAAACGACATATTTCAAAGATTCATATCATATTTGTTAACAACTAATTAATAACAGTAAAATCAAATCCCCTACCCGCTTTTCTGGCAGTGGTGGGATGACAACATGAGGATATGTAACTTGCAAATAATCATGTATCTGCTCAAATTCTGTGTACCTCCTCCATATAGTGCTTATCTTAGATTGTACTAATTGATAATTTGTGTCTGTTACTCTGTAATAAAGTTTACGAAATAATAAACAAGATACATTATTGTAAATATGTATGGTATCTAAATATGTGTATTAAACTTTTAGTAACTGATATTAAAAAAAAAGCCAACATATTTTGAAAAAATCAAAAAGTATTAAGAAAAATAAGCTGACATAGTTTTCACATCATTGTAACAAACAGGAAACATACGCGGAAAAAGCACGTCAATGGTTGTTAATTCCATTATAATAGAGGTGTAATTCGTTTGTTAAATAATGAGGTCTTACTTTAGATCAATTAGATACACCGTGTAGTGATCACGTACATGTAGTGTACCGTTGGCCCGTTTCTCAGATTCCACAATGGATATGTCAACATGTTTTATCAATGTATCCTGAAATTTAAAAATATTCGTAGTACAATGTTTTGTTTAAAAATAGGTCGATGACAATAAACAATCAATCTACTGGTATTACCTGATTTTCAAAATCCTCCGTGGATTCCAATTCATTAAAAGACTTGGAAGTTTTAATCGGCGAAGTATTCGCCGACATCATTTCTATGTAAAAAAGAAACTTGAAAAAAATATGGAAATTATTTAAAAATTATTACTATTTATTCTATATAGTGTATCTACAACAAAATGACATTTACAAATTTGTTATGGCAGTTTGACAGATGGCAGTGAATCATTCGAACACATTCGTTCGGAATCGTTTATAAATATTACAGAATGTATATATATTATAATAAAATAATATGTGACAAATAAAAGATTGTCCTTCATTAAAGTTTATTAAAACCAAATTATATAAGAGTGTTTAAAAACTCGTTCATTGAATATCATACTTAAAGTATTAAATATGATGAAATAATATTAAGATATAACATAATATCAAGAAGTAAGCCTTAATTTCCACAATCTGACAGAACTTATTTGGTACAGTAGTTATTAGATAATTCTTCATTCGAACGGCTACCACATGAGCTTATTTCTGCATCCATTGAAAATTATTACAGTGAGTAAGCAGCAGAGTTTACAGATGTAAATATAATAACAGATGAATATGGGCAAATGTACGCCTTTTAGTTGTAGTAGATTTAGATAACGAGAATAGAGAGTAGTCGTTTGTTATGTATTTCATCTAGCTAGATGAAATGCATAACATCAGCTAGATAAGATATACATATATATCGGAAACGGTAATTCCTGTGGGCGCTAAAAAGTCAGTCATGGAACCTGAGAAAAGTCAGCATCGTAGCAATGAATGCGCAGGGCTCGCAAGGCCTTAGGACGAGAGACACTTGCCTCTCTACTGTTCTGGGCAGTAGCACATTTCCGCGAGGTTTCGATATAATGTTTGTTTAATACGTGCATTGCATAAAGTTTTATATTGTTGACGCCGATTTGCATTTAGCAAAAGCGTAATAATTCTACCCTAATTTCTGCAAATATTTTTATTGTTAATACTGTTATTTTCAAAGTAGACAATACCTAATTGAGTTTAAATAATTGAGTTTTTAGAAGCGTATGTTACGCAGTAAACGTGAGCTGCAACTACATTCTGTGACAAGTGACACACGAGGCGTTAGGAGTAAGTTAAAAGGACCATTATATTTCTGTTCTATTGGTTCTAAGCAGTTTAAAGTGATTCCAAGTTAATAAGTTTGACACTTGTGTGACAGATAATTAACATGACTGCAATATATCTCGCTTATCTTACATTAATTCAAATTGGCATCAGCTTCCGCTGCTCCTGAATGGGCTGGTTTGAACCGGATAAGTATCACGACCTCACAGAAAATCGGCGTAAAATGGTAGTGTTTGAGCTTTCATATTTTGTCTGGTGAGTGAGGTGGCGGGTAGACCATCCTCCCCCTTCCTCCTTTCTTTTCCAGCATCCTCCTTTCTTTTTTCGTTTCCCCTCCCCTTTTCTCCACGTCCCCTTCCAAAAATTCGTCGTTGAGTCGTCATACGCTTATAGCAAAAG
>DWHO01004423.1:0-11075 GCA_018247575.1 Eurytides lysithous rurik
TTCATTTACCTCCGGAGCATCCTGTAGGATCTTATGTCTGCGGTGATAGAACTTCCTTGCAGAGTTCGCCTAAGCAAATATCACACTCTCTTTTACTTTTTTACCGTATTTTTCATTTACTTACGTAGCATCCTGTAGGATCTTTTGTCTGTTGTGATAGAACTTCCTTGCAGAGATCGCCTAAGCAAATATCTTTTTTATGGAGTCAGAGGTAAACGAGCAGCTCAGGTGGGACCTGATGGTGAGCATAAGCGTTCTCCATGGACTTTCACAACGTCACACGTTTTGCGAATGCGTTGCTGGCTGTTAAGGTGGAGAGTTTTGGGAGGTAGAGGCAGGAAAAGAGAGGAAGAGGCAGGAAAAGGGTGGAGGAGGGAGAAGGTGATCGTCATTTGTTCTAACAAAAAATAACTAAACTAGCTAAAACAGTTACCTTTGTGCAAGCATTGCTGTATTCCGGCTTGAAGGGTAATGTTTCTAAAACAAATGGGTATAAAAATACGCTGTCACATCTAAATGTGACAAGAGCAGCGCAGGTCCAATCGTGATGATAATATTGTACTGAAATGAGGGCAAGGTTTTTTTTAAATAATTTTAATGTTTCTTATTTTAAGAACCTGAAAATTTACTCTAAAACCCAATTAGCCCCATGTTTGTTATACGAAATCGTTATTTGATTTATATGAATAATATGCGAATATTGCCGAAAATAAAATTACATATGCAATCAAGGACGAGAGGAATATGTTGGTCATCATCACCTGATGATAAAGGGTATGCTGAGCCCACCCCCTTCATCTTCCTCCCACCTTAAAGGCTGGCAAGGCATTTGCAAGTTCTTCGATTTGTCAATGTCTATGGGCAGTAGTGACCGAGTGTGTGAAGAGATAACTTAGAGCACCTTCTACAGCTTATTGCGCTTACGGAGAAGAAAAAAAATTTAGCAACGTTATATATAGTTTATTTTAAAGAGATTTTCGGAAGTCTAAAATTTTTATGTGTTATTCATAACAAATATATATGTATATTAAATTATTAGCGTCAACATTTATTGTGTTTATGTTGTATATATGTTATGTTTTATATTTTTCCCGTCGAAAGCTTAAATTGTCAACTCATGCAAAAACTACATTCATAGTATATTCTTCAATAAGTAAAGAGGAATACTCTCTAAAGAAAACCTTTTTTAGTGGTTTTTTATTCGTTCATTCGTTCGTTGATCATTAAGATATCGCCAGTGCGAGATAATTACGATATAAAGCTTGTCGTTTCTATCGGAACACGGTTATGTTTACACACTGCTTTGCGATAAGATATCTGGTATTCTAAAGAGTTCACTTACATGGTATTTATTTCGTTAAAAATCACTGCAAACACTATGTGCTTAAAAACTGCATTTATTAAATATATTATTGTTCGTCACAGGAGTTCGCTGAAAGGCAAAGATGGAAACCGACGAGGGATCGTCCTCAAAGGTCGGTCACTACAATTTACTAAACCCTACCTATAAACTTTTATACGATGAGACTTATCGAACAAGACACTACATTATACTACACTTTACATTACATTGCACAAAATTTTATACTATAAGATAATCCGTAACGAGAGTTAATATTGAAGGACTTGTTTTATTAATCGCTTAAAACTCTCCTCTTAGGCCCGGAGCCAACGCGTTGATAAGTGTGGTGCAAGAGAAACCTTCGCGATCGACGGTCGTAAGTGGCTTAGCTTTCCCAAGTTGTTTTTTAGTTGAATCGTTTTTTAAGCGGTTTTGTTTGCTAAGGTTATTTTTGACAGTTCGTTTTTTTTTGTTGGATCAATTATATCCAATGAGTCCCTTAATTTTTAAGTGATCACCTAATATTGAATGTCCCGTTGGTGTAGTGGTTAGTGCTCCTGACTGCAAAGCCAAAAATCGTGGGTTCGATTCCCACCCAGGGCAAAATATTTTTGCGATGAGCATATATATTTGTTCTGTGCCTGGGTGTTAATTATTTATATAAGTATATGTTTAAAAAATATATAAATATGTATATCAGTTGTCTGATTGCGATAGTACAAGCTCTGCCTAGTTTGGTATCAGATTCCAATGTGTGAGATATCCGATAAATAAAAAATATAAGAAAGTATAATAAGTCACTTGTATTAATTAGATGTAAGAAACCATTCTTATACACAGTAAGTACAGTGATACCGACTTGTCCCTTTTTAGCGATTTTCAATAGCAGAACATTTGCTGTCGAAAGTCGGTAAAAATATGCCAGGTAAAGACATCAGACGGCAGCTGCCGTAAGCTGTCAGCGGTAACGATATATTTATTCTCTAAGCAATCCTTCAGTCGACTTTTTATATATTTATTATGCGATTAATAATCGTAGCCCCCTTTTCAGACTTTGACATTTGTACAGGATTACATTTGATTTACTTCAACACTTCTATTAACTAAATGTTGTTCGGTTTACAAGATCTTATCAAGGTCATGTTTCAATGACGCTGATATTAAGGATTTTTGTTGGATAATTCATGTTCTTGAATTGATAATAATCAAATTGAATTAACTTTCTAATTAATATATAATTACTTTTAATTGTTAACTCAAAGTTGACAACCTTATACGTAGCGTTGCAAGCCTTCAACGTGAACACAGAGAATATTTGTATAAATCGTATTGCCATAACTTAATTTTAACGCTAAAAATGGTACTATGGTGTAGTCGCATGGAATATACAGGCTCCGGGAGGCCTTAAAAACAGACAAGATGGCTCCGTCTTAGATGGACCTTTTCTAGTCAACTATAAATTTGCGAATTACTTTTTTATTGGATTGCAATTTCAATTTCAGTCATCTCTACGGCTGGATGTCGACGATCTAGATCAGCTGTTCCGGGATACGGGCTTCAACGCGCAGTGGAGGAAACAGAACGCTAAACAATAAATTACATTACACTTTCATGTGCCGAATTTTAATTTACTTTCCATTAGAAAATGCTAGAATAAATATCCTTGCTTCATTACACAAAAGTACGTTACACACTCGAACATTTCCCCTTTTTGATATACGATGCGATTATTGTTCTGAGAATGGTAAAAATTGTTAGATTTATTAAATTGTTATATATTAATTAAAACAGATAATAAATGTGCGTTTGGAAATCGATAGTGTTGACTTGTTCACGGGAACATTTTAAGAACTGAAAATGGTCAATCAACTCATCATTTGAACGAAAAAGGCTAAATTAATCAAAACTTTAACTTAATTAATAGGGATGAAAGTGTACCGACCCCGTATTAAGGGTTTTTCTGTGATATTAGTTTATTTCTAGTCTTTAAGATGGTCCGCAGCGACATCCGTTATAGACGTCGAGCATCTATATAAGCAGGGCTGAATTTGGGGGAGAAGAGGGGCATATACAATAGAGACTTCAAAAAAATCTTTATTTTCAATCGGTTATATGTTTGTTAAAAGAAATTATTTGGTTGCACAATAAATTATTAATTAAAAAACTCGACTGAAAAAAGTTGTTAATTTTATTTAGAAAGTAATAAGGGGCTAGGGGGCCTCCACTTCTTTGTTTCCCTCTAAATCCGGCCCTGTATATAAGGTAAATCATACCTAAGTAAACGAACGAGCGAGTTGTGCCAGTTGATTTACGTAGGTTCGCCATTTTAATATCGCAGCTGGCCTTCACGCTATGTGTATTTTAATGATGTCACCGACCACTAGCCACTTTTCAAGATTCGCAGCGACGCGACCGTTGCAGCAGTAGCGACAGTAAATGGCACCATTTTTATTTTTGACGAGACGAGCAGTTCGTATAACTGATAATACGCAACACGTCTATTTATAATAACATAGGGCTATATAGAATATGTTTGGCCCTACAGTGCGTTGGTCAATTACCTCCGTGGCTTAGTGGTATAGACCCGCGCTTTATCGGAGGTCGCGGGTTCGAATCCCGGTGAGGGCAATAACTTTGTGTTGTTGTTCTTAGTTTTACGGGCTGATGCCTGAAACTAATAGATGATCAATGAGTCGGATGGGCATGTAAAAAGTCGGTCCCGGCTTATATCGACACCATTAGCGGTAGATTAGAGAAGTTGTTATTAAGAGGTCGGTTCAATGTCACTGCCTCTGCGCCTGATCTCTCTCCGGTCGTGTCGGTTATCCGTTCCATCGGGCTATGAGAGTAAAGGAAGAGTGAGTGCACCTATGTTTGCGCAAACGCTTGTGCACTATAATATATCCGGCGCACTTGGCTGATCTCTTATAGATCGGTCGCCGTGGACGGAATCGGTCTGGCGGGCCTTATTATTATCACTCAGAGATATAAGATGGTATATCTCTATGTTAATTACTACGCTGGCCACATTGCGTTTAATCCGCAACGGCAAATACTTTCTGTAGTGGAAACCGTGTCTGGCAAACGTAGCCTACACTACGTTACGCCTTCCGGCTAGGTGGATTGGCGGCGTGCGAAATGGCTGGCAGCGGTTGGAAACAAAGAGCATTTGTTGTTTATGAAATATAGCACACCTTGGGAATGAGGTGATCACCTCCGGACTATTTCAAGATTCAAATTATAAACGTTATTTAAAAAAAAAAGAGTTAGGGTCCCGTTGAGTTTCTTCCGCCTGTTCTTCTCAAGATTGAGGCATTTTTTCCCGAATAGGTAGTAGAATCATTAGACGTCAAAAAGTGATTGTAAACCAATCCAATTTTTATTAAAAAAAATTGCATTAATTATATTTTGACTTAGAGCCGAAGATCGAGTTCAGTGGCGAGCTATAAGATGGGCTTATGTCCAACAGTGGATAGGAAAGGGCTGATTGTGACGATGATGACAGGAATGCTTACACATTACTGCTTAAAGGTAAAGTAACAGGCGAGGCAATGGTACTACCCCTAGACTACTAGAGTTTTTCCTCGCATCTGTCACATTTATATAATCTACTATTAGCACGACATTTCATTACATACTATTATCAGTCAAAATGACACATGCCAAATTCAATTGCAATAATGACTTACAGTCTTACGATTTATTATTTATTACGGAAATACTATTTATTATTCGAAGAACGTGGATATTTCACTCACATTTGTGACGTATGACCAATGAGCCGTTCAGAAGATGTGCTGTTTCTGCTGCGAGTTGTGCTGCAAGGCGATACGGTGCTTGTGCTGCGTTTCGCTGTGCGTTTTCCTGTTGAAACTTTGCGGCTGCGACGATTGTATAGAGGGGCTTAATGATGACCAGGATTGAATAAATTGCCCCGTTCCAACAGTCTATTTTTTTTTACGTAGGTTAGTTAAGTTTTCTACGGTGGTAGGGCCACACTACTGAATGAGCCGACTCGAACCGGATATGTACCACAACCTCACAAAATCGGCGTAAAGTGGAAGTGTTTTGGCTAACGCGTTTTGTCTGGTGAGTGCGGTGGCCCACTCCCCTCCCTCTTCTATTCCCCTCCCTACCTCTCCTTCCATCCCCTCTTTATTCCGCTCCCTCTCTCCTCCTGCCGCCTCTTCGAAAATTTCACTCCCTTACAAGCTAGAGACGCATCTGTAATGTTTCATATGTTCATGTGCGGCCCTGATCACTTACCAACAAGTGAGCCGCTTGCTCGTACGACAGCCTAATCCATAAAAAAAATAGAAATTTACGAGCGAAAAAAACTCTATAAACGTAGCTTATCGAGCAAGCAGTCGAGTGTTACTTTCGATGCGGTTAGAGCTAATATTAGTTCAACATATCACGGTATCCTTGATACCCTGATAGCGACGTGGATGTGCTTAAACAATGCTAGCGTTCGGTCGCACATTGGCCTTAACCGCGTAATGCACACCTCCGTGGCATATACGGACGTTTACCGGCAGAATTGAGCAGCTCCGTGAATGTCACGGTCACTGTAATTTTATATGTCGCAAAATATTACAGCCCCGTATGGGTCACGGTTAATATATTTAATTTTTTTAGGTACAAAAAAATATAAATGATTTTTTTGTTGATTTTTACCTAAATTCGAATCTTAAAGTTATAATAGATTTCTATAATTTTTTTATGGAGCGTGCAACGCCGCCCACATTCGCAACTTCAAAAGAATTGCGAATACCTTGCCAGCCTTTAAGGTGAGAACGGGAGGAGGGGGGGATTGGGCCACCGGCCACCTCACACACCGGACGAAACTTGGAAGTACAAATACCTTCACTTCACGCTGATTTTCTGTTCTTCACCTAGGAATATATGATGATTTATCTCTGTCCATTAATTCGGTTGGCATTTCCTCATAAATCGGAACAGCCTTGCTCGTCATTACTACTGCTCTGAGATAGAAGAATTGGCAACGCAATGGAATTTCGGGTTCGATTCCACTTTTACAATTGGCGGACTTCTGGCAGTTTCTGCTAGTCAACACGGATTATGTTTTCTCCTATTTAAAAATTAAAAAAAAACATTTTCGATTACGCGTCTCGTTTGACAATAAGGATAAGATTTGCAATGGCATGATCACTCCATATTAGTCTCTAAATGGCAATCTGCAGTAAAATCTCACGTACAGCGTATTTTCCCGTAAACAAAACTGAAAGCAAATATAGAATGGCCTATCTTATCTGTCGGTCTTAACTGTTGATAGTCTTTGAATCCCGCTGAAAGCGCGAGCAAACCTAATAGTCAAACATATGAACTCACCAGTGTACTATACATTGGACAAACTTTACATAGAGAGCGTTCATATTACGTGTTTAATATTTGTGAATAAAGTAAAGCAGTGCGTTCTACATCGTTTTATCAGACTGAATCAATCGAAAACAGTGCAAAGAAAGAACTATTCAACAATCACAAATACAGTTTAAGGAAATTGGATTGAAAACAACGATACGAAGATAAAACGAGAATCTAAGTGGATTTAACACAAAGTTTACGCGGTGTTTTTTCTAATTTCACTCATTCCAAAGTTCTTCAATTCCGTAATTTTTTGGATCAAGAGGGAAGGTCGGCGTTAAAATATATCATATTAGTTTCTGATGAAATATATAATATTAGTTCTCTTTATTGATTCTCGGATTCCTGTTAAAAATGTGCTGCATGTGTAGCTGCGACTGCTGGAAGTGTTTGAAATGCTTACTTTGTGTTTACGTTTGTGGAATGGTTTTGAAGCTTTGTGGAGTGAACATTGGCGTAGACGAAATCGAGAATGACTAATCACCATGATTTATTTATCATATAAAAGATACAATACAAATTTTGTAACCACTGGCAACCCTACCAATATTTAATTATTATCAATGATTTAAATGTGAAATTATGTTACAAACATGCATGAATGAATAACTAATCGACAATCAGGGTCAGCAATCTTAGAACAAAGTTTCTTGACTAATAGTATCGTTAAAGTAACAAAATTCAAAAGTACCGTATTCATTTAACGAGCCTCTACAGAGGTGTCTATTTATTTTTTACGTATTTTAATGTACTTCCAACTTAAACATACAGAGGCGCTGTTATCGCCGTAACCTTGCTAAAACAAATTGTCATATGATAGCTAATTGAAAATAAGCCCTAAACATACTCTTTTATTTTACAACCTTTTAAGTACATATGCAATGTTGCCATGTGAAACTTGATACAGTTATTTGGTATTTAATGTGAGCAATAAATTTTTCTTTAAAGTGTACTACTTTTTCTTTTTCACACAGTGATATATTTCAAATGTTAGTAAATATTTGTCGCTTCTTTTCAACTTTATTTAATTGTTCAATAAAACACTTAATTTTTTAATGCAATCACAAAACCCTTCCATATACCAAAATCTTGGCTATGAAATCAATTCTTAAATAGTTTAATATTTCAACTCATTAATAAGTATTCTCGATAATTTTATATAAACTTAATATTTGTCGATTAGTTCATAAATAATTCGTGTCTGTAATATAATTTCACTTATAAATCATTAATCATAATGAATATCAGTAGGGTTGCCAGTGGTATTTAACAACAATTGTATCAAGAATATTTATTAATGAGTTGATATGTTGACTATTTAACAATTGATTTCTTAGCCAAGATTTTGGTACATCAGAGGGGTAAATTTGTAAGGCAATGTACGTCGATTTTAGTCTTAAGTTGTCATGCTGCTGGAAATTCAAAGCGAATTATAAGCGAGCTGTTAATTATAGGGAGTGTCTAGTAATATAAAAATTATATAATTAGTATCATGTTGTAGAATTAAAACATTATAAACAATACATTTTGTCAAGAACATCTGTGTGTTATTGGCCATCTTACCCACCTTTCTAATACAATAAATTTTTACAAAATAATGTCCTTTTATATTATGTTTATAGATTTTTTTTTTTGAATAACTTTCGCATCATGCAAAACATTACCGCATGTCCATAGTTCCTCATACACAATCATTGTTTCCCTTATTTTAAGGAAAATGCTTATATTGTTAACAAATGTATAAATAAATGTGAAGTTTGGTCGAAAGGTATTTTTGTTTAAGAAAATCAGTTCTAAACATTCATCTTTTTAATATCGTATTTAGACTTTCACACCGAATATCACAAAGAGTATAATTTATGTTTAAAGCAATTCTTTTACTTATTAAAATCCTTATGATTTTATCCAATTAAGAGTATAGCAAATTTGTCACTTCATCATTAAACTACGACGATCTTTATTTTTGTGATATAGATAATAAATAAAACAACAAACAGTCTTATGTTTTATTAAATAGTGTTTTACAGATACAGATAAAAAAAAAACTATGTGTAATTCGGAACGTGTGGAATATAAAATGAACGGCGCTTCAGTTCTTGAATCTTGAGAATACATTTTCAAGCTTCATTAGTTTTTCCACTTGATTGACTGAAAAGAAAATATCATTAGCAACCATGACATAATATTCGGAAAATTGTTGCAAATTACATTGAAGTATTTCAATTTCATTTCGTTGAGAGTTAAAGTACTAAAGTTAGTGACGTTGCTAAATCGATGAAAAAATTAAAAAAAAAATATTTGTCGTGAGACAAGCATTGGCATGACTCATTATTTTTTATTGTAGCAGTAAACGGGTCAAACTGTCTCGGTGGCCTAGTAGTGTAGACCCGCTCTTTCCAAATTGGAGGTCGTGGGTTCGACTTTGGGTTGTTATTTCTCAGTCGGCTTAGGGTATTACGGGACTTAGGGTGTCACCCGATCTCCTGAAATGTAACATGAACCATTCGTCGGATAGGAATGTATGTATCCTCATATGGCAATCAAGGATATAATGTGTGACAAATTTCATTCAAACCCGTTGAGCCATTGAGTATCAATAATGAATCATACAAACTATCAGACTTTTAATGTTACCATGTGCCCAACGGTGAAGGAAGACATCGTGAGGAAACCTGCATATTTAAGAAACAATAAAAAAAAAAAATCTTAAATATGTGAAGTCCGCCAATCCGCAGTGAGGCCGCGTGGCGGTCTGTGCCCTTATAACCTCTGTATAGAGGTCTGTGCCCAGCAGTGGGACATATATAGGCTGTTAAGTAAGTAAGTAATGTTAGTAAGAAAACATTGACATATGATACTCACGTTATCCCTTAAAGTGTTCTCCGCATAGATGTATTCCTCGGACTGAGGGTCCAAAGCCATCTTATAATTCATAAGAGCCGCTCTGTCTTTTTGTTTCGCCAAAATCTCTATCACGACGCTATGTATCTGAGCGAAAGATTTATTTATTTTTATGAGGCATAGTATACAGATATCAGACTACACATTTAATTTAAAATCTATAACACAGTATCGCTATAAATCTGATATCCTATAAAGATACTATATTGATAAAGGCGATAGGGTTAAACCAGAGGTTCTCAAACTTTTTTGCTCGTAGACCACTTTCAAAATTTTACTGGTTTCGCTGAACCGCCTGCTGCTACATTGCTATCATATTGCCAAAACTCGTCAAAAAATGTTAAGATAAGATCTGATCACATCATCGCCTCTTCACAAAGTGGTCTCCCGTGTACTTCAGGGGGTCCGCGTAAACCACTTTGGGAATCACTGGGTAAACAATGGCGTGTTACAATCCACCCGTTTGTAAATAACAACATCCTACATGTTGCAATATGCACATTAAAAACAATACGCGTGAAAGTCCATGTATATCTATTTGCAATTGTACAATGCCTGACGCTTCTAACTGACACTGGAGTGAACGAACACGTTTGTTACTATGCATTTGACTTGTACTTTGTATAGTTGACCCGGCAGATTTTCCTAACATTTTCGATAGATACACCAGGAAGTAATTAACTTATTGAGATGAAACCAACTTAATTTTTTTATATAGAGTAGGCTGACAAACGAGCAAGCGGTTCACCTGATGGTAAGCTATCACCGCCACCCATGGACATTTGCAACAGAACTTGCAAATGCGTTGCCTGCTTTTAAGAGGGGAATTTTTGAAAGGGGAGATGAGGAGTGAGAGGGAGGGATTATGGTAGGGATAGAGGGGAGAAGATACGGGAGGAAGGGAGGGAATGAAAGGGGTTGGGCCACCGGTCACCTCACTTACCGGATAAAACGAGGAAGCAAAAACACTTCCACTTCACGCTGATTTTTTGCGAGGTCGTGGTACTTATCCGGTTCGAGCCGGCCCATTCGGCAGCGGGAGCAGCTGCGTGGCTCCACCACCGTAATTCAGTTTTTAATTTTTTAAATTAAAGAAGTATCTATGCATGGTTTAAATTTTTATAAATAATAATCACGTCACTTGTAACCATAAATTAAAACTTGAAAAGAAATGTATCAATTCCTATGCAAACGACGACTCGAACATACTCGAAGTTTGTCCTGTCGTAGCAGAATGGATTCTAAGTGGCGGCGCATAGAGTCGACATCACCTTGTACTTCTGGGCGAGTCGGAGCCTGTCGTCGGCGCCAGCGACCCTGTGGACGCACGTGGCCAACAGACGCTGGTCCGCCCTCAACTCGCTGAGGCGGGCGAGCAGAGTTTCTATCGGTATGTGCGAGGAGACCGTAGTGCGTCCCAGCCAATCCTGAGACAATACACAATACG
>DWHO01004424.1:0-11075 GCA_018247575.1 Eurytides lysithous rurik
AAACTTTTTAACCCAAGCTTTAATTAAATTAACACTTGGACACTCACTTACACGTTGTAATCCGTATTCAACTCTAACAACACTTCGTGGAATGCAGCTTTTGCCTTCTGCGAACAGATAATGTTGCAGAAGGAAGTCGCGGAAAGGGAACGGGTGATAGCTCCTGAAGACCCGATTCGTGCTCAATGAGCGTAGGAGAGCTTTCCGCGCCCATCTTCGGCCTCCATAACTGGGGCTTAAAGCGGCGGGCATAGGGGCATCCGTCGTTCGCTATAGCTATAGCCCAGAGGTGGTGCGCGCGTGTTTACGCGTGCTGCATAAGGAGGATGAAAGTATCTTACTAAAGATATGTGCTTCAAACCCAATCCGGAGTCCCTGTGGATGGGAACTGACGTCATCGGGAGCGCGGAAGAGTGCAATAGCGTACCCGTAGTCCCGACATCAAACGACTGAAGAAATACCGTGGGGTTATTAGTCGGTAAACGGCCTCAATAACCGGAGTCCGACACACGGCCCCGCTGCTTTTATGAGCGGGGTGACATGGTCCGTAAGGAAAGTTTCCTCAGGAAAAAAAAATTTCAAGCAAATTCTTTCATCAAATACCTATAAATAAATTTGGAAGATTTTTTGTGAGAAGTCTATTGTGAGGCCCCTCCTTAAAGTTCGACCATGCAAACATACATGTATACACAGACATAACATACAAAAGACATAACAAAAGAATAAATAACTAATCGTTCAGCACTAGTAATTCCTAATGACGACGTAAAGGTAAACTTATTCGTTTTTCTCTGTGTCCAATGCCAATGGCAAGTTAGATACTGTTGAATACGCAGGGTACAATCTTGTTTTTTTTTTCTTTCAATAGTAGAAACACGTAGTAACATCTACAATAATAAAAAAAACTTCCTGTCAAATTATTTAGTCAACTTATTCCATGTGAATGTAAGGTATCTAGATGTCAGTTTAGATAATTCTATTCTCATCTAATATTCTAAATTTATTGGATGTGGGTTATAAGGCGAAGATTATGTACCCCCTAATACCCGCTACTGTACACTCTTGCAAAATGTTGCATCGCAAATTACATCTAAACAAAACTTGAACAAACCCCGTTATGTCATATGCAAACGTATGCTTCGCACAAATTCCCGAAGCCCACTTGAGGCCACTTAGTGGTACAAAATAAATTATAATTAAATACTACATAATATCATCGTGTGCTTAGTCGCTTTTGAATAACTTATTTAAGGCTGCTATTGTTGTAATACGCAGCTTCTACCCTATATTTCGTATTAGAGATTTAAATTTTAAAACCTTATCTTGCCTCGCGATTATAAAATAAAAGCAGCGGTTCAGTCTTCCCTCAGAGGGGCACTTGTATCTCGTCTTGTTAGTAGCACGGATCATGTCTAAACAAGGTCGTGGAGATGCAGCGAAGTGAACGTCGTTTCCATGTCATCATTATACCAGCTGCCTGCCCCTCGGGAGTCCACGGCCATTTTGAGTGTTTTCCAACGAAGCTGAAAAAGTCCCTGGGATTCCGATGATGATTTAGGTTGGAATAAAATCGATTAAAATATTACGTTTCGGTTAAATTGTGTAATATTTTATTTAAAAAGTGATAGACACTATTACTACAGAATATCAGAAACACTAAGTGTTAGGATTAAGCCGAGTGCAATACTAACCAGTTTGCTAACACTCAGCTTAAAATATAGATGACCTAACTTTGGTCCGCAAGATAAAAAATAATTGTGAGTTTCTTTTTTATATTTAGATAAAAATTATTAAGTATTAACTTAAAATAAGGTTTATATAATAAAAATATTTTTCAAAGGTTGCAACCCAAAGTAAAAGTTCATTTTTTACTTTTGCAATATATTTGAAGGCTATTTAAATTTATTATTCTGAACGCACTTCAAAATGCTTTTACCGAACGCTTAACAAACCAATCAGCAATCGGGGATACCGTATTATAAAATTTACCTGTTTTAATCGTTAAAGTATAAACATATTTACTACATTTAGCAATGACGCAATTAAATTTAGAGAAGTAAAATGCTCTTTTAATGAAATTTGATGGTAGTACCAATAAATAAGATTCCTAAACATATTTTAACGAATGTACTAGTAATTAAAGAAATGTATTCATTTCTTTAAGGAAATAATAATTTAATTGAACAAATTTAAGTAGAAATTATCAACATAGATTATTTTTATAGTAACTATTTAACAAAATTAGAAAAGTATTCCAAAAAAAGGGGAGCAACTTAATTCTACAATGGCAACCCAAACTAGGTGAATGAAGGAATTTGAAGAAATAGAAAGAAGTCTAATTTATGCGAGACGGCGTCTTGATTTTCAGATGCAGTTGTTTAACTTTAAGTGAAGAATTGTGCAACATTACTTTTGTGTCCTTGCTTGGGTGCTAGAGTTACATTTAGTGAAAATAAATTTTGTAAAATATACATACATATTTTGTGTCTAATTGTCTAGGTAAGCTTGTTTTCTATGCAATGCATTCCACATAGTGACGTATGTACTAAACTATAATGCATTATTTCTATACAGTAAACTTTGAATATTTTTTCAATTGAATATTTGGACATTAATATTTATCCTATAAAGCATTTCAAAGCTGTTCTAACCAAATTTTGTTTACATGCTTATTATTTACAAGTATAAACATACTTGCAGGAAAAAAAAATTCCAATATGGGCGACCAACAGTTCTTCCTGAAATGGAACGACTTTCAGACGAATATGGTGACTTCCTTCAGACACTTGAGGGACGAAAAAAGCTTTACAGACGTAAGAAAATATCGTTCATAAACAATATAACAATTTTAAATATATAATAGTATCTTCACTTATTTTTTTATAATAACCTAGGAGAGATCTATTTTATATAATTAAGTCAAAATTGTTTATTATCTTCCGTGTTCTATAATTTTTTTTACAAGTAAGTTATTAGCGTTAATTATATAGAAATGATACTTGTTTACTAATCCTGTTGTACCATTACTTGTATCATTGAAAATTGTTGTAGTGTTGTTGCCCACTTGCTGTTGATTATTTGAATTTTAATCATGAAATGTAATCTATATTTTTTACCAAACATTCCATTAGTTTATTAGCAAAAATAGTTGTCTCAAAAAGTAAATGGTTAACAATGGTACCAGGTACCAAAAATTTATTCTTGATGTCATCCATTTTTTTTTATTTGTATTAATCTGATGCATACAATATTGTTGTATTTACAGGTAACCTTAGCATGCGAGGGACAAACATGTAAAGCTCATAAAATGGTACTTTCTGCTTGCAGTCCATACTTTAAAAGCTTATTAGAAGTGAGTGAAAATGTTTTTATAGTCATATTAATTCAATAGTGGGTCTTAAATTATCATTGTTTCTAAGGAAAACAGTTTACTAACAATTTTTACCTATATTATTTACATATTTTAACTTATAAGCAAACCTTTTATATTTATGGTAACATTATTGGTATAAGATAGTTGTAATATGTGGACCCTTTATATAACAAACATTTAGTATATTACAAATAAAGTCTTCAAATGTGGTTTGGATGAAAGATTTTCTTTAAAACTATCAAGTAATTTGTTTTTCATATAAGAAATACCAAATTTTTACATATCAGAAGCATTTTCAATTCCTTTTCTGCTATTATTAAACATCTGTAATAAAAGTTACATGACAAATACAATTGTTATCAAAAATAAAATTATTTATTTCAGTGTGGTAATTGTGAAAAAACAAATTGTTCACTGTTGATATTGCGTTTTAATATTTTATGAAATGATTCATTTGCACTATTTAGTGCAAATGAATCATTTCATAAAATTTTCATTCTATGCTTGCCATCAAATGATGGCAAGCATAGAATGAAAATAATGATTATGCAAGTGTAAACATCAACAAATTGAGGATGTAACATCCACCATTGTCTCAACATTGCCGATTATGTTTGTATGACATTGGACTATAATTGATCATTCATAATTAGTAAATGTATGATACACCTTTACATCTTTTTTTTTTAGAATAACTTTTTGTTTATGCAAAAGAAAACAATTGCCACATTTGTGGAACTTAATTTTAGCTTGACACAGATGGGATATTTTGACATTGTTTTTTTTTGTTATGAAAATTCTGATTTTAATCACAGCTATTTATTTTTCTAACTTGAGTATTAATTTAGATAATTTTGTAATAAATATTTAAAAACCTATGTTAGATTTTTACGATAACAAGCAGTTAAGAAATTTTTAAAGATTGATTAGAATGGTATACATATTTAATAAATCAAAGAAACAGAAATAATGCATTAAATGGGATGCGCATTATATTGCTTACTAACAATATTATATTATAATATACAAAGCTCTCTTGAAATATTAGAATAAACTTAATTAACATTTTTTTCTTTCAGGAAAACCCTTCAAAACACCCTATTATAATCTTGAAAGATGTCTCTTATCTTCACTTGCAAGCCATACTTGAGTTTATGTATGCAGGAGAAGTCAATGTTTCCCAAGAACAGCTACCAGCTTTCCTCAAGACAGCAGCACGACTTAAGGTACACATCTCTATTTTTGTCATCAGAAAATTGAATCAATCATTGTTTCTTGTGTCATATGACACGGGCCATTTTGTCATAAACATTAAAGTGTCTTTATTGTTTTATCCTTCTTTGACTCTGTGATGGAATGACAACTTGGATTCTTTTTTCTATACTTGTAATGTGAAAAAAATGTTAAGTGTATGGGGCTACTTTTTATTTCAGAGAAATTACTATAAATCATAACTGACACATAATTCTAATTTTGTCCAAATTGCCCTATTTATTACTGAAGCCACCATCAAGGTCTAGTTAATTATACGAGTTACTTACTGTATGAATCAATTATCTGCATTTTATGAAAAATCTCAAGTTATAGTATTGAAGCAAATGGTATAGTCAAGAATTTTATTTATAATAACTTTTCTGAATAATAAAATTGAACAATATTCAACAACAATCTCTTTGGCCAGTAGACACTACAATCAGTTCTGTATAAAATACAGTAATGTAATTCAAAGGCCTTGTCCACGAGCATCATTTGTTAACAAATTTGGATATTTTTGTGACCTTTCAGTAAACCAGCCTTTATTGTATTGGTACAACTATAACAGGTGTGGTTAATGATTACTAAAATAAAACTATAATATATCTATACTGCTGATAAAATAATTACAAGTTATGTAGTATAGCAGTACTGTTAATGTTATATTTTTATGAAAAATCTATGATAAAAAATAAATTATAAACTTTTCTGCACTAAAGACCTAGAATTTGAATACTGTTTTTTTATTTGTTTTGTTAACATTCCGCAAATAACCGAGAGAGTAATGACTTTTAATTCAGTATATTCACCACTTACCCCTAAATCAAATGGTATATAAGTATCATCTAATTTCTAATAAATCTATGGAATATACCATTACCGTGTTTTACGAGATAAAGACAAGCAAGTGATGGTAAGTGACATGCTTGCCGCCAACAACACAGTACCAATTAAAACTTGCTTAGAATTGTTATTTGTCTAGGTTGAGTAATTGCCCTTCAAACTGGACTGTACGTTACTGCTTGGCGGTGGATTAACTAAAAATGTCACTCCACCCAAGGCCGACTAAAAGAGTCCTGCCACTAAAATACTGTCATGATATTGTTAAATTTTAGTAATCTTTTGACAATATGAATTAAAACTGGTTTTTTGTTCTGACAATTTCAGGTTAAAGGCCTAGCTGAGCCCCCACCACAGATGCCCAGCATTAAAAGAGAAGGCTAACACCAGCTGAGTGCGCAAGTGCCCTAAAGACTTTAGTGAACATTCAAGATACACCAATGTAACATACCAATTACTGACTAACCCTCGTACGATTGTCATGTTACAATATCTAGTTTTCCCAACAACCAGCATTCCACACATTGGACACAACATACAACATGCAAAGTGTGCATGAAGCAATATGTGCAATTATAAAACTGCATTAGTTTAGATTGTTTATAATAATTGCCCTTTAAAAAATAATAAATAGGGTACACAATTGCAGACATATTTTGAAGAAAGTTATTAATAATGTTTTGTTTGTAACATAATTTTTTTGTTTTGAACACTAATAACATTGAAGGTATCGTAATAAATTGAATGTCACTTTAAATTTTATTCAATATAATATTTAGTCCAATGTGTGGAACAACAATGATGTCCATTCCATATAAACATTTAATGTCCTAATTGTCCACTTCTATCAATAGCATAATACCTGAGAGTCTATTACTTATTTTCGCACATCACAATTAATTTTAACAATTAATTCTCTTTTTATGTTTTTATCATCATTCAGTAATAAACTGTCCGTATAACAAAGACAACCAAAACAGAATCTCCATTTTAATGATGCAGTATTTTGTTAATTTAAACTAATTAAAAATGTGTTTTTTTTTTATTCTTTAAAAATCTCGGGTTGAAAGTAATCAAGTACAATAATTCTAATAATGGATGTATCTCACATTTGATATTTGATAAATATCCAAATGTTACAGGCAAAATTGTAGCTAGAAATAATGTTTGACAAATCATACTTGTGAAAAAAAAAATATTTATACCTTACCTGTGCAGTGGTGTTGAAAATTATGATTAATCATGCAGAATTTTATACAAGAAGGGTTATTAAGTCTTCTGAATATAACGGTTAGATGCACCACACGAGCCTTGTAAACTTAAGCAATAATTGCATGTCAACCGTCATATGAGATTTAATATAAGAGGTCTAATATTTTAATATGCATGTTTTTATATTGGGCATTGTTCTGCACAATTGAACATTGTTATTATTAAAGAAGGTGGAAACCGGAGTATGATTTGCCAATGCCGAGGTAGCATAGGTGTATAGTTGTTTTGTTTATCTAATACAGTTTTCACATTGACCTGGTAGCATGAACGCGAAGCCCTTAGCCTCGGACACTGTCGCTATCTGTAAGTTACCTAGCAACCAAAGTGTGAATTTAGATTTTATTTTCCTGCAATAATAGTTTGCCGTGTTGGTAGGAGTGGCGCCGCAGTCGTGTTTAGTGAAGCAGTTTGGATTGGATCGTAATTTTTTTTCTATAAATGCAACAATTTTATTTCGAAATGAAATCTGCTTTCCCTAAAATATTTTTCTGTGTGAATCTTATGTGCCAGAGTATAAATAAGTATTTGACTAATTTAAAAAAAAAAATCATCACCTGATTCGACTGCGGCCTAAGGGCCGAGGCTGTGCTAACATGTTGATGCTCCTTCATAGATCTATCTACCAATGGTTGCCTTATTATTTACATGTCTGGACTTGTACCACAATATTGTCTTTGTCGATTCCTTCAATCTATTGTATCATCGTAAAACTGTTAAAAGAAATAAGCTGTGCAGTCACCAGTGAAATTCTGCATACATTTTCTCATCTATCATGGAAGAACTTTAACTTGAACCAAAGCAGTTAGTTTTCATATAGAATGCTGATAGCAAATATAAACTAGGTGAGATTGAAGTATAATCAAAATTTCATAAATAAAACCAGGCCGAGATCAATCATACATTGTGTAAAAAGTTTCCTTATCGCAATAATTTTAAAGACCTTTCATGGTAACTTGTTAAGTTTTTAAACTGAAAACGAATGAAGGAATCGACTTATTGTGTGGCCAATGTCTGTCACAGCTAACTAGCATATTAAGGAGTTGTTGACACTGTGTGTATAGAGAGCTAAGTGTGAATTAGCAATAATTATCTACCCTTGCGTAGGCAGCCTTTACCACGATTAGTCGTTTATATAGAAAAAGAAAACAAAATTTTCGTTTACAAATATTTACAAATGGTATTTGAACTTTATTAAGAAAAATATAAAATATTAACAAAGTCCCCCGTTTATTTTTCTTACTTTTATCATTAGGCGACAAAATCTACCCGTTACTTATGCTGTATAGGTTGCTAATATTTCTAGCTATCTTGTCGAGACTATGTTTTAACCAATTAGCAATTGTACAGAAAATATTCTTCCATGTATGAATGTACCATGTATGTGTGATTTAAGTATCATAATTATCTTCTATAATTTTGGCACTGTGACTGGATGATATTTTATTATCATTAGTACAAATTCTTAAATGTATTTGAAATGGTTGCATTTGGCATTTTTTTCATTTCATTAAATATTCTTTATTTTATACTTAAAATTCTTTATTTTTTTTTGTAATAGGTGCAATTATGTTATTACATTCAAACATTATACAGTGTGTTTTAATGTAATTTATTTTAAAACAAATCACTCTACTCTTGTGTAATTTGAAACACGCTGTATAAAAATTAGCATGCATTCGTTTTTTTTTTACTTTTTTTAATTATGTTAAGTAACGTAAAATTCAGCACAAGGCACCTTTTTAGTTCTTTACCAATAACATTGTATTTATTCCTAAGACATTTATTCTGCCTTCCCTTTACTACATTTTATTCACCATTTTATAATGTTAGTTGTTGTAAAAATGTAAATCTGATATTTTTAGAAGACAGAGCAATGGAGTGTGCTGAATAAATCACATGAGACTAGTTTGTAATATTGATTGAAATTATGAAAGATTTGTAATTTTAGATAATACAAAAAAATAACTATATCAGATTTGTTTACTTTTGTCCCTATTTAACACGATGACTGCCATGGTAGGTTTCTAGAAAACCATGCCGCTATACTGCGTTTCGCTGCAATACAGATGCAGTCAGTTTTTACATTTAAAAAGAAATTCTTTTCTTATGGTAGGGACAGTGGCGGTACTACTATACAAGCTCAACAACCCGGCTTGCCCTACTAAGGAGTAAAATTTATTAATCTTAATTAGCACATAATTCCCGCAATGCTCAAATTTAAAAATTAATTATTCGATAGTGGGTAGTACCGCCACTGGGTAGGGATAATCTTTTTTTTTTTTAAGATTATTCAGTGTTTGTTTTTCAAATGAAAAGTAAGTACGTTTAGAATGAAATGTTTCACGCATTTAGTTGAATTTCTTTGCGTTATAAACGTTTTTCTAATGAGGATGGACTAAACTTTATAAATAAATCTTTCATACTAGTCTAGTTTTTTAATATTCCTTTAAGACAACTGAATACTTTCATATTCTTCAAAATATATTTCGAAACATCTATCAATAGTACAAGTTTTACAAAACAATAAAACTTATTATTGAGCAGAGACAATGCACAGCATATTTGGGAGTGCGTAGTATATTTCTCTTTTTTCCTCATTCTGTCTGGTTTTATGACGTCACATCCGCCCCCTTCCCCTTACTCGGTCCTAGGGTGGCGGTCGCAACTCTAGGCCTTCATAGTAGCCTCTCACCAGGAGCCCTTATTAGGATGTGACGATGCACTGCATCTGTGAGAGACGTGTTTATTTTTCCTGGTGACCGGTAAACGACGCTATGTCAGATAATTCCCTTGTTGAGCATAACCGTAATGTTTTTCAAATATTAATTGATATTGTTTACCACTCAGCCCAACAAGAATTACCTTTTAGAGGTCATGATGAATCTAAAAACTCATTGAATAAAGGTCATTTTTTAGAATTAGTATCTTCTTTACTTTCTAAATACGATCTTATTTTAAGTGCATAGGACTAGTTCAAAATTTTGGACTGCCCTATGATATAACCCTAGCACGCCACTGCACGTGGCAGAGATGGGAATGTTAAGTAACAAGAATGGATAAGATCAGGAATGAGTACATAAGAGGGAGTCTGAGAATAGCACCAGTGACGGAAAAGTTAAGGAGTACAAGACTAGCATGGTATGGGCATGTCATGAGAAAGGAGGAAGGGCATATAGTTAGGAAAGTTTTAGACATGAATGTGGATGAAGTGAGAGGTAGGGGAAGACCGAAGAAAGTGTGGATGGATAGCGTGAATAAAGACATGAGTGTGAAAGGTGCGACTTAGGAGATGACGGCTAATAGAGAAGTATGGAAGAAAAATACATGTTGTGCTGACCCCACCTAGTGAGATAAGGGCAGAAGAAGAAGAAGTTGTCAATGTTGAGTGAACTGCAGGTGCAGGGGTGGAAATTATTGTTACAACAACGAGTAAAAACTCGTTGTTGTTTAATAAAAGCATTTCATTATTGAAATGATGATTTTATTTAATATGACTTCATAAGCAATGATTTTTATTTCGCAGTGGTCTATTGTCTGAGTGAAGTGAAAATGAAGTATGAGTTATAGTAAATTATTAATTTGTTGTTATATGAATGTAACATATTCGTCGTTTACTTTTGGTGTGACGAACATGTGTATACTTCTTTAAACAATGAAGTTTCCCTTATATTTGAACAGGTTTTTTTTTACAAAAAAGGTAAATAGAAAAAAATAATATTTACTTTTTCTTATACTGACTAAACAGTCACAGCAAAATATGTATCGCAACTGAATATAAGAATTTCACTGTCAATAAATTAATTATTTAAAAAAAATAGTTATTGATAAATAAAAGAGTACGCTGCGTTTGCTAGAATTACTAAGCAATTTAGTAACTGCGCCAAACGGGTTACCAAATTTTTTTTGTTCCTTTAATAATAAGATCTAATATTTATCAACAGCGGTAACGATTTTTGTTTTATATTAAAATGTTAAAATATTACATCTGTGTTGCAACTTTTTACGTTACCTACAAATGATGAATAAAAAAATCTTATAATTCATATTTCAATGTGTGGCACTGGCAACACCGTATGCCTGCGGCATATAATACAGTAATCCCCTTATTACACGGTAGATTGGTTCCGCGTTATATGAATACGCGTTGTAATATTCCCTTAAAATATGAAAATGTGTTATAAGAGTACCGTGTTATAGGGGGGATAACTGTAATTCCTGCAGCTTAAAATTAAAACTCATTAACAAAAACACGACGACCATTTGGCGCAGTTGCTAAGCTATTGGCTTCAGTGTCGTAGGTCGTGGGTTCGATTCCCACCCGGGGCAAATATTTGTA
>DWHO01004425.1:0-11075 GCA_018247575.1 Eurytides lysithous rurik
CTCCGCGGGATTCGAACCCACGACCTCCGTTTTGTAAAGCGCGGGCCTATACCACTAGGCCACGGAGGCAGTCAGTACAATTAGGGACAAGCGTAAAGCGATATGTAGATGATAAGCGTACCGTCAAGTGTTCTTCCGGCCCGTCACTTTGTGGCATAAAAACATCCGTGTGTAAAAACCGCGGGCAAATCCTAGGAACAGTAAAGTACGGGTCTTCCGACTGTACCTCTATGGAACTGTTCGCTTACTATCATTACGTACAGTGGATAGCAAGCTGTTAATGTGTTAATGTGCATGAGCGATTTTAATACTTGGCTTTCTTCAAGAATGTGGCAACTGAAGTTGGCTATACTTTCATTATTAAGAGATTTTCTATTCCACTTAAAGAACAGCGACCCATTAAACAGCGGAAGCAGCTGCGTGGAAAGAAGATATAACTTTTATAACGATAAAAATTTATTTACAAATACTGTTATTTATAATATTATCATTACATTAAATATTATAACCTAAATAGCTATTAAAACTATTAAAAACTAAAACCGCGATGCTTGGCACTAAGGACCTCGCTGCGTTTCCCTATTAAATAATTATAGGTACTTAACCTTTGAGCAAGTAAAGAACGAGCCCTCTTGTCAGCTTAGATTCTGAACGTTCGCTTTTAATTAAATATACTCGAGCAACCTGAGTTCAAATCCCGGTCCCGACACCAATGAATTTGTTAATTTACGATTATCAATTTTAAGTGCCGATTTACCACCTACTAAACGTCGAAGGAAAACATCGTGAGGAAACCTGCATATTTAAGAAACAACTAGCTGATCCGGCGAACTTTGTTCCGCCTTAGAGGCAATAAATAAGATGATTACTGATTTCTGACAAAATTTATAGTTGTCAAATTTACGTTTAACTGTCATTTGCATTTTGTTATTCCATGTCAGATGCGTTTTTGTTATACCACATTTTATATTGACTTGTACTCTCTTTGACGTTTTACGTCACCTCACACGGGAGTGCGGTCGAACGGGATAAAAAGTATCCTATGTCCGTCTCCTGGTTCTAAGCTACCTCTCCAACAATTTTCAACCAAATCGTTTCAGTCGTTCTTGAGTTATAAATAGTGTCACTAACACTTTGAATTTGACTTTCTTTTATATATAAAGATAAAAGAAAATCTTAAATATGTAAAGTCCGCCAATCCGCAGATGGCCGCGGGGCGGTCTATGCCCTTATTCACCTTTGTATAAAGCCTGTGTCCAGTGGGACTTATATAGGCTGTTACAAGCAAGAGTTATCAAGCAGGTTTTATGTAGAACTAGCTGTAATGGAGAAACGCGAGCTTACCATCAGGGACGACATGCTCGTCTCGCCACTTTATGTGCGAAAAAAAAAAGTTTACGTCAGAAAAAGTGAAAGTTCCAAATAAACGGAAAACCGACAGTAGTAACGACTAATTCTTACGATACGCTCGCACGTTCAACACGCGTGGAAGGCGCATTCTTCGTTTTGTGTTCTGCCTTTTTGTTTTTTTTTCTCGTTCACCAAATCCGCCAGTCGTTTCCTCGCGAACGGGCGCGAGGAAGCCTGGCCGGACCGGTTGTCCTTGCGGGGCCCACTTTCCGTTTCTACGGGCACGGGCCTATCAATAGGGCGGGAAGGCACCGGCGAGCGAGCGCTCGGCAACACGATTTTTTCCGCGCGCCCGAGTGAATCGTGTTCGATTAGAAACAAATTGTTTTTTTTTTTATTTTTATTTTTTTTTTTCATATAAAACCTCTTTTCCGTTTTGTCGCTTTGAAACAACTGGCAAAAGAGACGCGAGGGCGTTTCGGTGTGGCGTTATTGGAAGATTATGTTTTAAAAATTAGATAATTATCATAATATTGTTGGTGTTATATCATATCAGATACTTCACTCTCTTAAAAACTCCCACCTTAAAAGCTGACTACGCATTTGTCTTTGACAGTGCGAATGTCTATGGGATCTCTTACCATTAAGTAAACGATGCCCAAAGCAAATTCTGCGCTTCCTGCATCATAAAAAATCTCTCGTATTTCAAAACCTTAATTTTTTCTAACGTTCTATAAATAATTAAGTGTCTATACTCATCGAACATATTTCTGTTTAATGAGTATTTACATATTTCTTTACACACTGATTGATCTCTTTTTAAATTTTAAGTATAGGGAATGACTAAAAAATAAATCAATGATCGTACCTCCCCGGAAATTTTCCGTAATAACCTCATTGCATCAGTAATGATCGGTCAATCATAATCATCAGGGCATGACTTGAATAACCAATTTGACGTTAACGATAAAGTCCGGTGCGCATAATTCGTGCGTCTGTTAAATCAGAGGTCTCAGGTTCTTATAAAAACCTATAATAAATACTCATAAATTTGCTGACCACTTTAATAATTTAGTTTAAGGAAGTGAAGTTGATTTTGAGCTTTTTTAATGTAGAAGTAACTAAAATTCCAAACTACTTGGATAAGCTTGTCACCAGATAGGAGAAAGTATATATCTAGTAATAACATTACCTTTTAAAAGTAGCGAGTAACTAGCAATGATGACCGATTCGGCGCAGTTGTCAAGCTATTGGCTTAGAAGTCGCAGGTAATGGGTTCGATTGTTGTTCAATATTGTGCCAGATGATTGTTCCGTATCTGGGCGTTTGTCGGTGTAAAATTTATGTAACACGTCTTTAGAACCCAAAATATTCTTATTTTATAATTCTCTCTATTCCCAAAATATCTCAAACCGAGAAACACACAATTTTTTACAATATTATTTAAAATTGTAATATTTATATCTTTTACCATTTATATTTATTAACAATGAACATATTTTATATTAAAGACTTTAACAACGAAATCTAAAAGATGCCTACATTCATGTCCATCGTATAAACTGTGAGTGGTGTTTTATTATTAATCATCTTACGAAGATAGTATCATATATGCTATATATATATATATTAATTTTTTTTATTTTCGATTTTTACATTTACATCTGTAGGTCAAGGCATTACTTATAACAATATTTATCTTTGCATATGGTAAAAGCTTGAAAGCGGTTTATGCACTAAGGCGGTTTGGCATTTTTAATTCTATTTAACAGATTAAAGTGACTGTATTATTGTATTCTTCTATCTATTATTAGAGACCGTATATGCCATGCACTAACACAGTATGTGACATATATTTATTCTATTTTATTCACAAAATAACTAAATACATATTTATTTTATTTAACATCGTTATGTCTATTATATAAAATTCACAATGCATCTCACAATAGTTTTAAACAAAGATATGATCGTCTTTGTCCCTCGTCAAAAATCGGGATTCATTTAAATCGAGAACCCTTTATCGTGTTGTCGGAAAAGCGCTGACACTCGCTTATTTCGCTAGATAGGCGCTTGTCGGCTGATGAGACATGTTTGTCATTTTGAAAAATGCCACTCGAAAAAGTCGTTAACGATTGGTTGATATTTCGATTTTGAAATTCGAACATGTTTCAGTGTTAATTATTTTTATGTAGTAGACGGGCAAACGGGCAAGCGCCTCATCTGAGGGAAAACGATAACCACTGCCCATGGACATATGTGATGTCGAACGTTCTGCTCGCCGAAGAAGTATTGCTCGCCTTTAAGGTGGGAATTTTCGGAAAGGAAAGCGGAGGAGGAGGAAAGAGGATAGGGAGACAAGAAAAGGAAGGAGACTGAAAAACGGAAGGGTCAGCCATCTTACTCAAACAAACAAAACTCGAAATCACAAGCACTTCCACTTTACGTCGATTTTCTGTGAGGTCGTGATATTTATCTGGTTCAAGCCGACCCATTCAGCACCAACGAAAGCTGCTTGACTCAACCACTGTAGAGTAGTTTCAGTAATTTGAACAGTATACTTAATACAATGCAGTTATTTATTTAGCATAAAGTGTTTAATTGTGGCACATCATTCAACTTACGAATGGATAATCATGACGAAATTACAACAGTGAATCAAAGTGAAAGGACTCATTTGATAAGGCCGCCTAGGGTGGTATCACAGGGGTTATAGGGTGACATCAAGCAAGTTGTGTTTCGCTTTCAGATCAATGCTTTTTTATTACTAGGCATAGAGGTAGTCTATCTCTTGGTGACGAGCTCTCTGGTCTTCTTTTGCGAAACTATTATGGTTCAGAAGTAGATCGCGGGAGGCCTGATACCACTGAAAGAGAAAGACACCGGGGTGGTGGCATAGGGCGTACAGCCTCTTCCACCTAATAGCAACCTTTGATAAAAAGGAACAGTGGGTCCTGGCTGGGCCTTAGGGTGGGTTATTCATTTTGACCAGGTAAGGGCTAGAACATGCAGTGGTCCCGAACTGCCTTTCAAGGGCATGTAGTGCAGAGGGGCACCGGTGCGTTCCGCAGATCTTGGAGTTCCTTCCAGTTCACTGAGGTTGGCCATCGAGGGGGATTTTAGTGGGCAAAAATCCCACATAATACCTCCGGGGAGAAGACAGGATATATTTTGAAGATTTCCCCCTCGGTAACAAAAAACGAGCGCAGCGTAGAGTTGACCGTTTCGACTCCCGCAATTCGAAGTACTGTACGGTTGTTATGGCTAGACGAGTCATCTACCAACGGACTAGCTCAGTTCTCCACGTTACTTCCTAAAAGAAATCAACACAGTCACTGCATGGAATAGAACAACATATCAACAAACCAATTCTTGATATGTATATACATTTGATGACATGTTTACCGCTGTTGCTAAGCTATTGGCTTCGGCGTCGCGGTTCGTGGGTTCGATTCCCAATCGGAGCAAATATTTACTTCAACTACAGTTAATTGTTCCTGATCTGAGCGTTTGTTCTTAAGAACTTTACGAATGTAAAACGCTTTTAGAACACAAGATGTATCTATTTTAAAATAGAGACAGCGTTTTTTTTTTTTTTAGAAAAAGAAAGAAAAGAACGTAATAAATTTATACATTAAAGCAAGCAACTATAAGTAACAGCCTACATAAGTCCCACTGCTGGGCACAGGCCTCCTTTATACAGAGGATATAAGGGCACGCCGACTGCCACGCGGCCCCACTGCGGATTGGCGGACTCCACATATTTAATTATTTTTTTTAAAAATAATTAAATATGTGAAGAAGAAATATGCAGGTTTCCTCACAACGTTTTCCTTCAACGTTGAGCACGTGTTAAATCAGTACGTAAAATTGTAAATTATAAATTGACAAATTTGTTGATGCCGGCGCCGAGGTTTGAACTCAGGTTACTCGAATATGTTGAACTAAAAGCGGGCGTCCGGACACAGAGCTACCACTGAACTTAAAAGAGCTACTATATTAAACTTAAAAAGGCGCTATGAAACACCGCTTAGTATCAAGTGAACGCTGTTAACTAATCATTGGTAAAATAAATTGCATTACATGTTTAATAAGTAAACATTTTTTTTTATGGATTAGGCTGTCAAACGAGAAAGCGGCTCACCTGGTAAGTGATTACGGCCGCCCATGGGCACTTGCAACATTACAGAACTTGCAAATGCAAGTTGCCAACCTTTAAGGGGGGGGAGAATTGAGAGGGAGGGGTGAGTAGAGAGGCAGCGAAAGGGGGGACGGGATGGAGTAAGAGGTAGGGAGGGAAGTGAGAGAAGGAGAGAGGGAATTGGCCACCGGCCAACTCACTCGCCGAATGTGACGCGGAAGAAAAAATACTTCCACCTTACGCCGATTTTCGGTCGTGGTACTAATCCGGTTCGAGCCAGCCCATTCAGCAGCGGATGCTGAGTGGCTCTACCACCGAATAAAAATCATTATACATCCGTTCTTAAAACGGAGTCTATAATTTTTTGTACTATTAATCATCATATTTTTTTGATTTCCCTCTTTATAATTATACATAACGTCATTTGTATCATATTGTCTACACTACCGCATTAATCCTTCTTAGGGTCGTTGTAGAGGTGCGCAGACAAAGAAATTATATTAAACGTCATCGACATGTGGTTACGAAGTTTGGACTTAACGAATCGTTGATTAGAAAAAAGCTAAGTGCTAAAGCTAATTGAGGTTTGAAATAATTGCGGTTTTCGGGGCCGAAGTGACGATGTAATTGCCGCATTCGGTACTTATACGACAGAATAACATGGATACGTCTTATCATCAACTGCAAATACTAACCCATTGTCTTCGGCAAGGAGGGTGGTGGATTTAATTCCCACCCGGAGCAAATACTTGTACGAAATTTAGGTTTTTATTTTTATTTTGAGGCGGTAGAGTCAGAGGTAGGGAGGGGAGTAAGAGAGGGAGGAATGGGAGAGAGGGGGATGGGCTGCCAGCCACCTCAATCACCTGACGAAACGCGGAAGCAAAAACACTTCCCCTTTACGCGGGTTTTTAAATGATTGTGAAATTTATATATGAACGGAGAAAAGCATAAACGTAGTAAATGACACTTAGAGTAATTTTTTTAATTACATTTTTGAAATCAGCCAATTAAACCGCTTCGATTGGTGTTTGTCTGGTGAATAATGTTGATTATGCTGGTTACTAGGTTTTTGCTTTCTGGCGTCCATTTGTAAAACGCTCTTATAACCCATTTCTATCTCAAATATATCTTAAAATAGGGGTAACTTTTTTTAACAAATAAATTTCCCATTTTAAAGGCAGGCAACGCGTTTGCAACTCCTTTGATGTCCAAGGGCGGCGTCCGGCGGTTTACCATCAGGTGAGCCGCTTGCGCGTTTGCCTCTTAATCTCAAAAATCAAATTCTTCATCCATTGTGATTAACTGACTCTCAGTTTTTAGGTTGCTAAAAGATCTTCAGCGTAGGTTAGACACCGTGTGGTGCCGTGCATTTTTTGTTAAAAGTATTTTTGTTTTTTAATTTTTAATAAGTTAACAAATAACAAAATTTTAGTTGTTACAATTACAAACAATTCTACTTCCGATATGGTTAGTTCAACTTAAATGGAAAAAAGTAAAAGGTATATCCAAGTCTTTCTTATGTCTATCGTTGCGTCTTGAACGCAGTGTTTACTTAGAATGGGCCGCATTCACGCACCGGTTACATCGGAGCTAGCGTACATAAGTTGAAAACGGAAACGAATTCTATACAAGTGCGAAATATTTTTATTCGCGAACGATGATTTACGAAATGAATTCCGAAAACGATTATTGTGACTAACGACAAGGAGGCGGGTTCTTTTCGCTTTCAAAGGTGAAGTTGTTGAATGGTTATTCAACAGGAAAAGTACTTGGCACTATGTTTAATAGGAAATTACATTCTACGTTTAGTTTAAAAAAAATATTGTAAATAAAGTCAGTCATAAATCGATGCATCTACCTTTGAAGGATGTGAGGTGGATATCATTATACATTTACTTCTATATCTTATAACACTTTCTAACGTCTGTACAATCAAAATACTTCTCGGCGTGTGGACGAAACGACTACCGTGGTAAGACGGTCCAGTTACTGACCTCATTTCCTCTCGTTTTTTACCCACACTTTTTGTCCCTTTCCCGCTTAATAACGCAGCATTCGGAAGATTAATACGCCGCAAACTAATGCATATCATTAGGCTGAGAGGCTTTTCTTGAACGCACTCCGATGACAGCGCCGACCAATGTAACTTGGACCGCGCCCGACTGAAAAGCTGAGGAAGCTCGGACGTTTAAATTGCTGACAGACTTTGTGAATACAATCGTGAGCTGCGTTTTAGTTAGTCTACAATTTGAGACGTGTCAAAAAGTGTGTAAAATTTTTAGTCTCTTACCTAATAAATTTTGATTCTTTTTGCTGTCTTTAAAATCGCTGCCCCTATTGTAAGATAGAAATGTCTTGTGTTATAAAGGCGCTATGCATACATAAATTTCACGTGGACAAACGCCTATATCCGAAACAAATATTTAAAGTTCATACAAATATTTGCCTTGAGTGGGAATCGATTTATAGTTCGTACAAATATTTAGTGAGAATCGAACCCCCCACCTGTGATGCTGAAGCCAATAGCTAAACATCTGCGCCATACGGTCATCATAATGACAACAATCTATATTGTATTTCATCTCGTATTAGGATGTTGCAAGTTGAGCCGTTATAAACAGTGACAAAATTTTGAAGAATATTTGACATTTTTATAATACATTTTACTGTTTGTGCATATTCACTACTAAGTTCACTTTCAATTTACGTTCGTAAGTTCAGTTCACATTCACTTTAAGTGAATTTCCTTTTCCCTATACTTATGCTGAAGATCATAACAAACAAAAAACAAAAGTATTTGGTGATGTAGGATACATCACCAAATACTTAGATTTATAATAGTAACGACTTTGAACAGTATGGAATAGATGCTAGACATAAATAAGCTCATTGACTTATTGATACGATTTTTCATGTGACCATTTGGTGACCGGGCCAAGGGTTTGGACCAACAATATCCCAGTGGTTGAAGGCGTGATCCTAACCTCAAAAAGGGTACCTTAGGCTACCTCACTTGCTGGACGTATTATTAAAGAATAATGAGCAGTTTAAGCTACATCACTTGCTGAATACTATGCGTTGAAACGCTTACATTTTATTAATAATTATATCACTGTTTAACTATTCTCAGACTTTGGCTAAACCGTCTCCATTTTAAGGAGAAATTTCTTGATAATTAGGTTACATGAAGAAGATAACACCGTCTTCCCAGTCCTTCCATTGCCAACGAAGGTTGATTTTTTTTTGAGATATTTTGGAAGAAACTTAATGATATATCAAATTAGAACATAAATGTATGTTTTGTAAGAGATAGGTAATAATTCTATGTAAGATAGTACTGCTGTATCGTCAGTTACCGTGGTGTCAAACAACGTGCAAGCAGTACCGTATTCTTGTATGAAGGGTAATAAAATTGCCAGCGTAATCCCTGGACATAGGAAATACCATCTTAAAAAACTTGATCTTACCTGATGAAAATCGGGACAAAAGATGCGACTACAAATAAAACTAAATGCCAGGTCAAGTTAGATTGGTCGGTAAAAGGGAAAAGTGAAAAAAAAATAACAATCTAAATTGCAGAAGCCGCGACTGCGTCGAGCTTGTTCTGCGGTTAGGCAGACTTTACATAATGCGTGCTGTTACGTTTTCAACTAAGAGGTGAAAGGTATAAGCAGGGAGTGCATTTGGTGAACGAAAATCGAACAATGATAGTTCTTTTATTGCCCCGATTGCCGTTAATCTATCACGAAATAGAATCCTAAGAACTCGCGTCTAAAGTAACTGAGTTAATCACACAAATACCAGTTAGTTAACGCTTAATCTGTCTTTGTACATTTTTGTATAACACTTGATCTGTCTTTCCATACACAGTACAGACCGTTTGGCGCAGGTGCTAAGTTATTGGCTTCGGCGTCGTAAATCAGGGGTTCGATTCTCACCCGGGGCTAATATTTGTACCAACTACAAATACTTCTTTGATGATCAAAAAGTAAAGTGAATTTGTTTATAAAATGTAAATTCTTTATTTATTCTTCCAAACCAATTTCATCCCCTTCAAAACAATCACCGTCCGATTAAACGCACTTTTGCCAACGCTTTTCCAGTCCTCGAAACAGTCGGAATAGTCTTTTCTGGTATAGCCTTCAAGACATTCTTCGATTCGGTTTTTATCTCCTCAATCGTGTCAAAACGGCGTCCCCGCATTGGCTTTTATTTTGCGCACGGAGCCAAACCAGGCGAAGACGGTGGTTGCGGAACGATATGAGTCGAGTTTTTGGCAAAAAAGTCGCGAAGAACCGCTGCAATATAACATGGTGAATTATCGTGATGAAGGAACCAAGAGTTGTTCACTCATAATTCCGGCCGTTTCAGACGAATAGCTCTACACGAACAGTTTGGTCCGGTGGAAGGAATTCATAGTTCACACCACCATAATTAAAGAAAACTGTCAACATGACCTTGATTTTCTATCGACCTTGCCGTGGCCTTTTCTGTCTTGCTTCACCTTTTGCACGATCGCTGGATTGGTCGGTGGTTTCAGGGTCGTATGCGTAAAGCCAGGTCTCGTCCAGTAATGATGCATTTCAAGTGGCCCTAATAGTCAGACAGCAAAGTTCCACACACATCAGCGCTACGTTTTTTTTTCCAAAAAGTTTGAGATACAAAACATCCTTTAAAATGGTTTGGGCTGAGCCAAATGATATTCCAACACGATTTTCAAGCACCAAATCTTTGATTTTTTGGACGTGGCCCTCGTCGGTAGACGTTGATGGTCGTCCAGAACTGACCAGCTTTGAACTCGTTGTACCACTTAAAAAACGTTTTTTTGTGCCATAGTTTGATCACCAAAGGCCTTCCGCAACATTTTTAACGTGACCGCATAAGAATACATTTTATTATAAATTCTTCGTTCAACAAAATCACTCATTGTAAAAATCGAAAAATTCACTTTTGGTTGTTTACAAACAGACGCTTAGCAAATGTCCTTCGAAAATAAGCCTTCCTAATGCCCGGGTATGAAAGTGACAATTTCACCTTACTTTTTGAGCTCAGTAGTATGCAAGACGCTCTTATAACACAGGACATTTCTGATTTACGATAGGGGCAGCGTTTTTTAAATTAAAAAAACAGTGTGCTAGAAGGGACACCTATACAAAGTCTGTCTTCATGCTCAGTAATTACACTGATTTTCAAACCCGAATACCTTAAAGTTCACTTGTTCCTTTTTGGTGGTAAAGTGCCTGGCAATATAGTGAAACTACAATAGGTAGATCGGCAAGAAGTCGTGCTATTTAAAAAGTCCTGAATTACCAATTACTATTTCAAAAACATCCTGTAACTTAAAACAACGACACGAGAAAGAAGCTGTTTAAACGATCACTGTTTCAAACTCAGTGACGACGGCAAAGGCGAAGAATGTCACTCGCCTTATGAAAATAGACACGCCTGTCCAACAGCACAGTACTATACAGTGCAGTGTGCAGTGAACTGTCTCCGTGGCCGAATGGTATAGGCCCGCGCTTTACAAAACGGAGGTCGTGGGTTCGAATCCCGCGGAGGGCAATGACTTTGTGTTGTTGTT
>DWHO01004426.1:0-11074 GCA_018247575.1 Eurytides lysithous rurik
GCAAAGACGGCTGCGCTGAGTTTACCCGCGAGTGTTGAAAGATGGGAGTTCCACTGGATTTTTTTATCTAGAGTTATTCCCAAGAAAACAGTGGAATCAATAATTTCTAGTGCCTCGTTGTTAAGAAGCAAACTGTGCATTTGACTTTTTACTTTAGATCTACCTGTGTCAATTTGTTTAGATGAAACAACGAAAAAAGGATTGAGGTTAAGCAAAGATTTCTTAAAATGAATTCAAAGCAATTGATTGAAATTACATTTATAAGCTTCTTTACAACATTTTATACAGCGTTTTAAAAAGAAGCAGAGCAAAGTATTAAGTAATAACATTTGAACTTTGCCTTTTCATTTAACATGCCACAAATATAAGATTTCGCTGCAATATATGGTGTCAGAAATTGCTAAAATATTACAAAGGCCAACCCACTACTGTACCGACCGTGTATGTCATGAGTATCTGTTTAAATTTTTTCTTGCTAGATCGAAGAAGACGAGGTATCGGGGCTCGACAGAAGACCCACATAAGGCAAATCCTAAGACCTATCGGAATTAACGGGTTGATTGACTGAACCCGGGTTGACTGGGTGAGAATGCCTAAAGGCATTAAGTCCGCCCTTTGTAATCCTTTTTTAAGAGGTTTGCAATAAAGAATAAATAAAAAATGAATGGTAAAAATTTTCTGTATATTTATATACTGCTTTTACTGTTTATACCTTTGAGCTTTGCTTATCGAGTAAGTAATATATAAAGGGTTGTTGGTTGATATAAGCAAGTCGTGCAACCGATGGTATGTAACCAAGCTTGCCTGTAACAGCACTGTGCCTCGCATTAATTTGAGCAGTAACCCAAAACTACTACTACTAATAATAAATATGGTATACTTTTGTTCCCAATAATGTGTATAACTTTGAAGAACAGCTACAGCGTTAAGTAAGAAGGGCAACGCTTTGAATGTGTTGAAGGACAATTGCTCATTAAGTGCTCTAGTTATTAACAGTAATTACTAACAGTGACGTGGGATATACCAGGTCATAGATATACAGGTCAGTTATAATATCACGAAGATAGTGGAAGTCAGTTTGCGATACGACTAAATGACCTGCTAACAAAATGAGTAATTTTCCAATCTTTTCTTATTCTTATCGAGTTAAATTAAGTAACAGACTAGCGTAAATTTGATTTGGTTTTTTATGACATCACATAGCCTATATTATGAATTTTTTATGACATCGTATTCCTCGGGTGTCAGATGACGTATGAATTCTTATATCATATACATCAATTCAAGAGTTTAACAATGATTATGGAATAAAAGAAATCACATACATATTTCTCTGAACTCTGCAAACTTCACACTCTTTTTAGACAATCGTTTAATAATACTTTTGCAACAGTAAAAAAAAGGGTTAATCTTTCAACATAGACGTACAATAACGTTGAAAATGGATTGCAAGATAAGATACGAGTTCTTTTGAATCTCAAAATTCGCACACGCAAACCTTGACTTGCGTTATATTCCCGAATTTTTGGCCTACGTAAATGCTCATAACACCGCAGTCACGTTAAGAATCAAATACTTTCAAATCGAATCACGACTAATAAATATACTTGACACTACTAATCAAACAAATATCTGCTAGGCTCAAAGAAAAGTTTGCATGGTCGCCGATTACATAAGCTATGATATCGTCAAGCAATAGGTTGGGTTCATGTGTGCGTTTATACGCACGCATTAAAGACAATTGGATGCATATGTAGCTGTCTGCCAGTAATTGAACCAATTAGTACAACGTAATACTTTGCATGCATCGTTATCGTCATTGAACGGTAGAATAGGAGCACGTAATGAAATTTCAATACAAATACGTCCGTATGATCGTATAAATAAACTGAAGTATTAGACTAATAATTGAAGTAAGAAGTAGTCAAGAGAAATAAGAAATAGTGAAAATAATGAGCTCAAAACGACTGTTTATCTAATCTTCTAACCAATTCATATTTATATTAATACCTGTAAAGAAAGCTTTGTAAGCGTATTTCATCCTAATGCACGCACAAAGGTGTTTGAATCTTGAAAAAGTTAGTTTATAGAGAAAAGTATTAAAAGCTAAAATTTTAATATAATATTTGTTAAACACTCTTATAAGATATAACAAAATATCAATTGTATACATTCATTACATTTGTCATGTAAAAATTTTAAAAAATATTTTGTTTGTAAATTTAATGTTGTTTTTGTTAATTTAATTTAATGTTTAATGGTTACGTAACCACAATTGTAACCTTTTCTTCTTTTTTAAAAAAAATAATCATATACAACATAAAAAGCATATATATATATATATATATATTAATTACAACAATTGTAATGTTTAATTTTTTTGGGTTAGGAAATGACCAAAATTCTGTGGCTTGCCCACAACTTTGACATCTCTTTCTCTTACGAAAGCAGAAAGTAAGGTTACACAATTCTCTATAAAATAATAATTAGCTTGCCCGAAAATAGCTAAATCTAAATGTGAGTTCGACTACTGGTTTTTTACAATGTTTTTATCAAATTGTAACGCCGTTTTAAATTCCTTAATCAAATCAAATCCGATGCAACGAAGAGAAATTTAATATCACTCAGTTTCTTGAGAGCACATTTTACTTGCTTTACAATGTCTGACTTCTCAGAATAACACATTGACTTATTCAATTGACCTCTTTCATTTTAGAGCACCAAACAATCGTGGACTATCATTAACATATTGGCAAGCTCTTATCCAATCTTGACCATTTCTTAAATGAATACCTATAAAGCCTCCGCCACTCATATTTTTTTTTGATAAAAGGTTAAAAGACCCAGTGAGACTTTCTGTATGCACATGAGACTTAAAGTGACTCATCATTGCCAGATGTACCACAAGCATTCATGAAAAAGTATTACAATATTACAATATAATACAAAAGAAATATTACAATATAAGAGGGAATGTCTCCACCATAATTAATGAACAGCATACATCATCCCTGAGGCAATCAGACTTAACTACTATTAACTTTTTGTAGCTGATTAAATACAAAGTGCCATCGCGGTTATGGATAAGTAAGCGTCACTTACTATTCAATTAGCTCATTCGCTTACAAAGTTTTATAAAGAAATTATAAGCATTCTTTTAAACTATAGTAGATTAACCATTGCATCAGATATAAAAGGGAGTCTGTAATTTAATTTATAATTATTTTACTGTAGGAAACTGATAGGATCGTATGTGAATGTTCACGATGGTTGCAATAAAATGAGGGTATTTCGTTGGAATGGGTCGTTACTTGGAATTTGTAATCATCAATCAAGATAGCAATGACGAAATTATTTGGAATATTATTAAATATTCTTTACATTTAAATCAATTTTTAAAAGTGTTATTTAAAAAGTAGATAATTTCGTTTATAAAAAATAACCTAATCACCCAGTTCATATAACACCAATTATTTATTGTAAACATTTATATTTTATGGCAATCACTCACTTCCAAAGAATACGTAATTTTCAAACGTTCATAAAAAATACATAAATGTTCTTCATCTCCTTGAATAAATACAATGTCTGTACAGAATCTAGTTTAATTTTAAACTAATTGTAATGAAAACAAGTTACTCCTGTTCCATAAAACCGGAAACGATAAAAGAATTAATTTAAATTTTAATGAGCAATGCAAAAAAAGAGGCGTACGAGGGCGTACACCCGTAACAAGCATTTTAAATTTTTCAGATGAAGTAAAATACTTAGATAATTTCAAAACATGAAGCATAAACAACTAACAATTATTTATGTTCGACATTACAAGTAAATGGTGATGGTATCTATTGATGATCAAAAATAATTGTTATTAGCCCCACCTTAACCGAATCAAGGTCATATGGTAGTACCGTAAAAAGCCGCACCAAACTAAACCGTCAGGTAACGTGTTTTTTAATCCAACAATTGAAAATGTTGACATGGAATGTATTTGTTAATGGACACGCAATCTCTTGGCTATTTCGTGATAATCACCAGTATGGATAGTTAGGCGCTTAGGCAAAATCAATTAATTCCAAATTTACTGCAGTATCGGTTTTTATATTTATAAAAGCTGCTGTTGCATGGAGGATCCACGGATTTGTAGATTTGTTGTAACCCAATTATGAAAACACATTTTTTTTTATTCTTATTCTTTATTGCAATATTATATTTTTATCTTTACAAAGAAAACATGTTGAACAAATTTAAGCAATAAGTAAAAAGGGCCAATTCTAAACAATAAACAAATTTACTGTTCAAATCTAAACCTTAAGATATAGCACAAATAATTTTAGTATTAGGAAAGGCAAATACAACAATTATAACTGTAATAAAAGATAATAAATACAATCATTAATAATGAAAAAAATAAGGACAATCATTTAAAATTTTGAATGAAGAAGGTAGATTGATAATAAGTTGAAAATTGCAATAAAAACATCTGCAAAAAATATTGTCTTTCATTATCAGTCCAGGTCAAACCCAAAATGCTATCTCAATATATAGATGGTCTTGATATGCCTAAATTGAATTCCAAAATTGTAATATGAACTGAATTCTTATAAATCAATTTTGCTACTTTAACAATATTTTTGGTGCAATTAAAAAAAAACTTTAAGATACCCTAATTCTATTTTTATCTTGTTATTACAATGAAAATAGTATTAATTTTGTATTATTCCTAGAAATATCAATACAACTTCTCATGAAATAGATTTCATCAGTTTTTCAATATAAGTACCATCATTTTTTGCATTTTCCATAAAATCTTTATACTTATGAACACTTACAACAATTTAGAATATATTTTCAATTTATTTTACTTTCAAACTAATGCAGACCAAGAAAAACTATTGCTTTCTACCTGAATAACTAAAAAAAAGAAAGACAACTGTAAATAAAAAAAAATTTTCCTCAACACAAGAAGGTTACCATTATTTTGGTGGAATGTATAAAAATTTATATCAGTATAAAAATTGCTTATTATTTATGCTTTAAATATTATTGCCTAAGTAATAAAAGGACAAGAAAGTTGATGCGAGAAAAACAAATCTCTAGAAAAATTAAATAAATAAAGGATGCCTAGAAAGAACATTTGAATCTGTTTATATAGATATCAATTTTCATAATTATTAACACTTTTTAATCACAAAAATTTAAAAAAGGCATAGCAAACTATATATCGAAAATATTACCAAACAGTTATGATTAATGATATATGTCCAACAAATGTTAAATTAATGAAGAAAGAATTATAAGCATCAAAACTTATGTGAAACGAAAGAATGTGACAATGATGTTTAAATATAACAAAAATAATTAAGTACTTCTTGTCAAAAAGGTACAGAAAGACAGACTAAATGTTGTGAATTGGTTGAATGTGCAAATTTATATAAACAAATAGTTTTAACTGCTACAATCTATACATCTAATTTTAACAAATAAATAAGAAGTTAGATCTTATCAATAACATTTTTCTACTTCCCTTACAGCCCCATAATTTTCATGACTCTTGGTTCTTTTAAAAGCCATCGAAACAACATCCTTTTATTATAGCATCATTAAGCCATAATAATCTGTAATGCTGTAGCCGTCAGATTTATAAATTTACTTGAAAACAAAATTTAGTACATATTTAAATAAACCAGTGACAAAAGAAACCAAAATTTGGACAAAAACAACAATGAAATCTTTGACCTGTATTCTACTTAAAAATTATCTATGGTCTACTATCACATTTGGTAAGGGGTTAGAATGCAATTGATGATGGGGGCATTGAACATTCTCCAACTGTTACACGATATGAGGCAAGTTCACTTATACCATGATAGTGCACAAATGCTGCCACGATAACTAGCACATGGAAAATCTGGTGGGACTGAAACCAGATATCACATTTCCCGGGGAACCAGCGCTCTGGAACTCTCAAGGCATAAAACATTGCACCCATAATATAGAGCAAGCCCATTAAGACGAGCCAGCCTAGAGATGCCTTACTAACCTGGCTAAACCAACCTTCGGTTATTCCATAATGAATAGCAGGAACAATACCTGACAGACCAAATCCCATGAACACTCCTGCTCGAAGAGGTCTTAGACGGGGTTCAGAAAACCTATCCCATAGTGAAACTATAATAGAGAGTATACCTAACACAATTACAACTGATAGGTAGATTATCTTTGGGCGGTAATGACAATAGAAGCTATAATACAGCCAAGGAACAAATGAACCCATAATAAGAAGTGCAATGCCACAATAGTCCAACTTAGAGAATAATTTGCCAACCATTTCAGAATGACAGTACAATGTGTGGTATGCAAAAGAAAAGCCCAAACATACGATAGCACCAATAAAGAACACTCCAAAGATCATTTTCTCTTGCATTTGAATTTCGATGGACGGCCTTGAAAGAAAATAGATCGCAACTCCGATGAAGGCAACACATCCAAGCAGGTGAGTCCAGATGTTACCAGTTTCGGTGTGAATACGGAATATTGATGCGAAACACGCGCTGAACGATGGCAATGGCGGCCTGTGGCCTTTGTGAAGATAGTCGTTGTCTTGAAGCCATCGTGGAAGGTGTCTAAAGTGGCAAACATTCCAGGAGGCCTCCCAGACCTTTCGGACAAATTCCTCAGCCTGCTCCGCCGCGTTATGAGCCAGCGCTCCAAGATCTATTTCGTCGGACAGCACGCCAGCTTTCAACACTTCCGCCATCTCCGCGTCTAGAAGATGTTGGTCTTCTGGCGTAGACGGGAGTGGACATCCTTCTTCCTCCTCGGCGAGCACTTCGTCCAGTTCGTCCATTTGAGAAGCGAGACTCTCGGCCTCGGGATCCCATCCTTGCCGTCGCCGAAGTCCGTCCGACGAGGTACTGTGGGACCCCGTGTCAGAGTCCACTTCCCACATCACTGCGACGTACGCAATCGACTACACGAAAGGATTTAGCATCCGACACGGCCTTCGTTTTCGACGAACGAGCAGTTGGTAGCGTGAAAAATCCAGTTACGTCACGAAATACAAACGCACAGAACACAAAGTCTTTTGTTCTATTTTCTCTTTAACCAGTTTATATAACTCCTAGATGATTTATCCTTTTTTACTTAAAACAGCTTTACATTAAACAGTGAGGGTACGACGAAACAACAATCAATTTCGACCAGCTGCAATGAACTGTCGAAGCGTCGACGACAGCCGACTAATGCCGTTCACCATTTTCTTTCTCCGATATATCTCTCTCGCTCAGACACATGAACTAAAATATTTTCACAACCCTTTGTCTGTCGCGTCACCAAAACACTAGTGTGGAGCGCCAATATTTTAGATATTTCTATAACGGTGAAAAATATGTAACTGTTCATTCTTTAATGGCGATATTACCTGATAACAACTGAAAAGTTGAACTATTCAATTTATAGAATCCCTAAAAAAATTGAAGTTGATTCTTAAACATAAAACGAATCAATTCAATTTAAGTCCTAAAAAAAGGCCGTAAAACGTAAATTATGGAGACAATATGAAGGTTCATGATTTTTAGTTGCTTAATTATCCAACCTAGTTAATACCAAAATTCTGGTAAATATCAGAAACATGTGAAATTTATATACATCCCTAGTTATGATACTGGCAACAAAATCAAAAACAACTCGTTTGTGATTTGCCCGCACTGAATTACGTCAATGACACTTTTGACATGTAGTGGGATCAGTATAACCTAAAAGTAAGTATTTTAATTCCGTGAAAGTAATAAACATTATATTAAAAATAATAAAATTACTTACTTTTTAAACATATTGTTGAATGACGATTATACACTTTGTTTTAAAGGTTGAGGTATACACAATTACTGACAATTTTATTCACAGTCGACAAGACTTTACTTTCCGACACTTGTCAAAATATTCAAGGTTTGGCTACGACCAATAGACTTCAAGTAGACAATTTTTTTATTGGTTGAAATATCGTGCTGCCAATTCTAACTTTACGTACCATAGAATAATATAATACAGTACCGTACTAACAATTATTGCTGAAAATCAAGTAATTTCTGACGAAAAAAATTTTTTTTTCGTATAACAGTGTCGTAAGCATATAATATCATAAATTTAATAATATAGTATCATAATTATAAAAATAATAAAACACAATAAATATGATAATATTTCGATAAAATTATAGAGACCAGAGAGAAAGAATTTGTTGTTATTGACAGAAAATTATCTGTAAAACGTATAAAATTAAACATATCTTTAAATTATTTTACACTAAATACTTATGCAACTGAAGTTGAGAAATGATTGAAGAATTTATTGGTCCATACTATCTATTAACAGTGGGCTAGAATCATCAATGCCTCATCAATCCTAAGCCCCCTAAGATAGCGAAGTGTTTGAAACAACTCTCTATAACAGTCTTTAATAACAATGCATTTCTAACACGCAACTGTCTCAGCTATGTAAGATGGTGGATGAAACGGTCATAGATTCTCAAATGCCCAGTGCCGATACAATATGTAATTATGTATGAAATATATCGCCTACCTTATATTTCTTTTAATGGTTGTACCTTTTTAAATGGGTAGATGAGAGCAATGCGGCTCTCAGCAAAGCTAAATTCTTTAGTGCCTCTGCATACAAAGTGCATTTTGCTCTCTAGTTAGTGCAACGAATCAGAGAACGCTTTTTCTCTAATCACCACTACGACTTTCCGAAACAATATTCTGTAGACTTTCCAAACTAACACCATAGGCTCATTAGCTTATTTATTAAACCAACCGTTTTATTTCAAAGTCGAAGAGACCTTTTTCAGAATATTTCTAGAATATGTGTAAGGATCAATACTCGCGAGCGAGTCTCTTCTCGCGAGAGTACATCTTGCAATATCAAAAAGACATCTGCTTTTCAAGTTGACTCTGAACGCCCAACTCGTATAAAATAAATTCTCTACCTTACAACTGAAGTTCCGTTTTATATGTGAAATGCTAATTTGTTTTAAAAATTCTCACATTATCCAAATAGAAATATGTAATAAGTAAATCTCGCTATGAGTTCTAATAAAAATTAAAAATTATTTTAATCTGTAAGTGAGACTGCAAGATTTATTCAGCACCCCTTCAGGATATAAACACAAGCGATCTCGATGACGTAATAATACGTCATCGAGATCGCTTGTGAATAATAATAAAATAAATTATTAACATATAATTTATTTTATTATCTATAATCATGTCATTTGTATGGCCTTGGGTCAAACAACACTGCTTGAATAACATATATTTCTTACAACTCCTTTGCGATTCGCTGCCTACACACGTTACCGTCGTGTACCCAGCCGTTTTTGAGCCACTTCCGTTGTTATTTTTAATTACCAAGCATTCCTTTGATTTTTGATATTGAAAATTTAAATCGCGCCTTCTCAGAGTCCGCAAGCCGGAAGTACAGGAGCTAAGAACTGGCCTGCTGCTATTTAGCCCATACCCAAAAGCGAAAAGCCTCCCAGCTCCCAGCGGTGAACTTGATCTTGGGCTCCGCTGCCTACCATGTTTCGGCCACAAAGGGTAGAGAGATCGGCGCATCGTAACACTGACAATCCTCTCCTCGCGCGGCCCTACCACACCACATCAATAGTGCGGGCCCCGTCAGTTGTGGAGGATATTGTGAGTGGCCTACGCAATACCGATACTCCTCTTCCTCCACGACTGCACCCCATCTTCAGGGAGTTGTGGCCACACCATGATCTGTTCCCCAAAGCTCCCTCCAAGGTCCATCCAAAATGATCCAGGAGCCCATCCCGGAGTGCCGACTCGGGCCAGGGCTACATCACAGGCCGGCCGTGTATGGGTCCCTCTTGGCTTCGCGATTCCATCACGACAACGCCGTTTGCACGACTCCGGTTCACACAGCAAATAAACTAATAAACACACACCCAGTCACAGCACGTCCATTGGCGAACGCCATCCACACCCTGTGGATGGGAGACGGCGCAGGACTTCTCCTGAAATCGCAAGCCGTCTGCTAACAGCGTACTACCACACGAAAAAATATGAATTTGTTTTCTATTGATAACATTTTTTACTAACAAAATGTTATAAATGAATTTGTATTTAATAATTTTATAATTGTAACGTCGCAAGACAATAAACAAGCTTAAATAATAAAGACAAGTCACAAATAGGGATGTAACGATACTACCAAAGTATCGATACCTACTTGTGTCGATAGATTTATTTTGTAGAATTAAGAATAAATACAAACAAGAAACACACAAAAAAATTGTTGTAGAAAACGGCTATCTTTGTGATTCTTTCCGGTTGTAATGAAGTATTAGCGGTTCAAATTGTTATGTAATTTTCACTAAAAATATTTATAAATCTTTTATGCATGTAAATGGATTATTGGACGTCGATGTAGAAGACGACGCTCCGCGGAAATTGGAGGTTATTCCATTATTTAAACTACTGCCTAGGTGACGTCACCTCTATTTTCCTTCTTCTTTCTCCTGAAATTATTGAAATTTATTAATTTTCAATAACGCCAGTGTACACTTCTTAAAATTAACATCTTGCACTTGTGCCAAAGAATTAATTATTATCGTATTGTTATTGGATTTGAATAGATAAACTTACGTTGTCATTATAAGGCGCAATATAATCGGCACGGCATTTTAGATGCTTATGCAAATTAGAAATATTGCCACGATTAAGTACGAAATAAGCAATGAATTAAAAAAAATTAACCGACGACTGGTCAGATTTTTTTTTCCCTATACAAACACAAATAAGCTTACCAACTGCACAAAACTTGGATGCGTCCAAAATTTCTCTATTTAACTGCTTGTGAAAGAAATGTTCAAAAAGTTGGATCAACATACATAATTTATTATCATAGCCTTTTGTTTATCAATACAATAAAATTGTGATACTGACATATCGATACGAGTACTTTTGTCCGATATTTACTTGGTACTCGGTTGTAAAGTATCGATACCAAAAGTACTTGGTATCGAAAGAAAAGTATCGAGTAAGTACTTGTA